>MU226972.1:664080-687578 GCA_018584345.1 Thuja plicata | reverse complement strand
CATTCATCTCCCTATCTCTGGGATTGATCTCAACCGTTCATTTCATCCCCAATTCCTATATAATAAACCCTTCATAACCATTTGAAGGATCCAAGATTTCAAGCTCTTGTGCGCCATTACTATGTCACTTTGGTTCTAGCATTCAAGCCATCTTGCGATCACACACACATTTCAATTAGCAAATTCTCGACGCTTCTCAAGTCATAAACGCTACCCACACCAATACTGAGCATCAAAAACAGCGTTTCAGAAGGAGTAGAGAGAGACAATAGAAACTTCAAGCACTTGGGGGTTTGCATTAATTTGTTTTCCTTTCTTTTCTTGTACATTTTATTGGTTATGCTTCAAGTTATCCATTTTAGTAGTATTGGTGTATTGTATTTATATCATTTGTAAACCTTTGCTACTAACCCTCGCCTTTGGAAAGCTTGGGAACCACGAATCACGATTGAGAGAGGCGTGCATTTTGGTGAACCCGACGTGAATCAAATAGCCTGATGATCTCTTGCAGATGACAAACAGAGTTGATCAACCATGACTGTACGATCGCAAATCTCAAAATTTGTATTTTTTTGATATCTGTGTTATTTTGCAATCGCTGGTATTTTGCCGCAATTGACAAAATTGTGTCACAATCGACTGGTTTAATACCGCAATCGATTACAAGTTTCCACATTTATTTTTGTCATCTTCTGGGTATCTGTCTTTTCTACAGTTTCTCGCAATTGATTCACTGGTGCCGCAATTAGAATAATTCTACCGCAATCGACAGACACAGACCACAATTGACCGATCCATACTGCAGTTGATTATGCATTACCGCAACTAAAGGTTCTTTGCCGCAATTGCTAATTCTGGGCCGCAATCAATTGTTATTTACCGCAATTTCCTGTGCATTGCCGCAATTGCCTACAAGATTGCTCATTGGGGCCAAATTATTCATCTTGCTATCTGAAAATCTGATACATTTTTTTTTCTGTAGGACGACAAATCCCCACGAACAGGAAGGGTAAGTTGTTGGTAAGTGTCATTCATTGTTTCAAAGTTACGTATACTCTCATTTTGCAAAAGAATCCTTTTTCGATACTAACCTGTTTAAACAAAGCAAACTAAAAGGAATTCACTTGTCGATTTGGGTTTAAAAAGAACAGTGTTTGTCTAAACATCTCACATTTCACACTTCAAATTCGGGCTTAAAATTGAAGTGGGGACTAAAATTGAACAAGGCAAAAAATCTCTCAAATTGATGCATTAAAATTGAACAAGTAATCAACACCTACTTTTGGGCTTAAAATTGAACATTTGTGCTTGTATGGTGGTGTAGCTTAGTTCACATTTCAAACTTTTGAAGTTTAATCGATTTACCTTGTGTCTTGAGTTTTGGGTGCACTTGCACAAACTATTAGATTTCAAACCTTTATACTTTTTAGAAAGGCATGTCCGGGGAATGCATTTCTTCCTCAGAGAACGACCTTAAACCAGTAATCCTTCCGATCGGTATATAAACAAGGCGTGAACCAAAGTTTCGTCTTATCTAGCCAAGCTTAGGTGAGGTGTGTTTGTAATAGTCTGGATTAGGTGAATATCCCTAAGAAGCCAGCATGATCAACTAGGCTCTTAAGTGAGTCACACACGTACAAACCGATTGGAGAGACACCATAGACCCTTACTACAACCTTGATTAATTAGAGGCCAACCCATTTTACCTCTGAACAGGTACCTTATTATAGTGCAAGGGGTTGTAGAATTTTCCCCCAAGATCCCCAATATATGTGTCCCACGGTATTTGTGTAGTGAAAGAGATCTTCACTCCATGGCAACAATACCTGGAAATAGCAAAAACACGAGCACCTACATCATGGATCTTCGTGTCCTAGTAGCGTGACAATTGTTGTGTGAGCTAACAGACATTCAAGCATTGGGTCTATAACATTGTATTCTGAAGCCATTGACCTAGATTAATCTGACTATTCATTGTTGAGACCTCATGATAACCTTGCAACTTGAAAAAGTTGTAGAACACACGTATTTTCAATCTTCATTCTTCAAAACACAGTGTCTTTCATGCTTGTTCCTTTGATCAATTTCTGAAAATGCAAAAAAAATCATCCAAACTATCAAAATGAGTCAAACGTGTTAAAGTCTAGGGTTGTCAACGTCAACTACCTTGCAAATCAAAAGCATTGTTCCAAAAATATCAAAATTATCAAGCAGTGATACCCATCTTTTAGTCTTTTTTGAGACTGTTTCTCATTTACCGCAATTGCCTGCATTATGCCGCAATTGAAGGAAGTCTGCTGCAATTAACCTATTTATTTATGTAATTGTCTTGTTTATTACCCCAATCGGTGATAAACTACCGCAATCGACCATTTACTTTACCGTAATCGGTAAAGTTGTACCATACTTGACCAGAGATACTTTATTCCTATTTTGACCTAAAAACCTTGAGAGAAATTTTCATTTGGTGTCCAAAACTAGTGTCTATCCCAAGAAAATGTGAAGAACATTGTGTGAATCTCTAAACATTAAAGATCACCCCTTCTCTGAAAAGCACGATTATAGTAAAATACATTGTTAGTTCAAAAGCTCGGACTTGAAATTCCTTGATCTCATCATATCAAACATCATCATCTTTATCAAAGTGACTTTTTCCAAGGCAAAGGTCAGCAAATCTTATCTTTTTATCATCACCACTTTGAGATCAAGCTATATCAAAATCTATCCTTAGAATTACCATTGTCAAAAACATAACTCAGACTTCCCTAGAAAGGATTTTCTTCCTTGTTTTCTTTATATCACTTGTTTTAGTTACAAAACCTGGACCACACTATGTCTCAAACACCTCATGGAGGGCCTTACACAAGGTCTAAGGCTAGAATATAGCCTGATGAGTCATATATCAACAAATTCCCCACTTGGGAACTAAAGCAAGAGAACGATCCTTTCGTGAACACCAGTTCTGCTCTATTCATTGAACAACCCCGTGGGGCAGCCTTTTTCCAAGATATCATAGAAGCAAAGCTTGAAGATGTGGAGAAAGATGCTTACTCCACAAAATTAGTTGATGATGTTGTAGCGAGGAACCATAAACATTACTTAGCCATGCTAATAAAGAAGGGAGTCAAACTCCCCGCTGAATTCAGTGTATCGACCATATGGCCTGAAAACCCTCTCGCATGTCAAAACACTACTCAGCCTCCTTAGATACTACTTGTTGTGTCTCAAATATTTCCACCATTGGTATTACCCACATTGACACATACTATACCCAATCAAACCAATGACACGACCCAGGCCAGCACATCTTCCACTCAAAGCATGATAGGCTCACAACTAAGTGCACCCATGGTCACTAGTATGCCTCCACCTTTGGTCTCATAGCCAGAACAATCAAGCTCTCATGCTATGCCTTCCATCCCACCAAACACCAACTGTTCAGAAACCATGTCGCTGCTGTAGTCAATTCATACTAGTCTTGGGATCAACACCTCATGCCCACAGGGATCCATCTCTGTAGGTATGACTTACAGTTAATGCCCGCCCAAGGCTACATCTTTGCCCATTCTGACATCAATCCAACCTCTACAATAGCAACCCCAGCTTTAGTTGCCTCAATTCCAAACCCCACAACAGCAACCCCAGCTTCAGTTGCCTCAATTCCAACCCCCGCAACAACAACCCCAGCTTTAGTTTCCTCAAATCCCACCCCTGCAACAGCAACCCCAGCTTTTGTTGCCTCAAATCCAACCATAGCAGCAGCAATATCAACCCCAGTTTCAATCACAATAGCAAACGCATCAAAACCCACCATGGGCTACTCATGTGCCCCCATTTACAAATCACTCAGTGGGAAATCAATATCAAGTCCCCAGGATGAAATCATATGTCCCTATTCAAGGGACACAGAGGTGCAAACTCATACCCACTATAGCACAGAGGAACGCCCTCACACACCAACCTCAATATCAAACGGAGATGTTAATGCAACAAATGCAAACCCTTCAAACCCAAATGATGGATATGCAAAATCAGGGGCAAACTAAATCCTACACCGTAGAGGATTTATATCCATACCCTTTTGACCATTCTCTCCACATGTCTCTATTCCCAAATCACTTCTCGGTACCAAAATTTGACAAATATAGGGGCAGTACCAACCCTATTGAACATATATGAGAGTTTTTTGCTAGTTGCGTCGAATTTGCCCATGATGAGACATATTTAATGTGACTATTCCCACAAAGCTTGGTCAGACCAGAAATGGAATGGTTCTCACATTTATCTCATGGCATTCAGTCTTGGGGAGAACTGGTTGAAAAGTTCACAGCTCACTTCCATCATAACATCGAGCACAAGGTCAGCATCAAGGACCTTTTTGATATCAAACAGAAGGATGGAGAGTCTTTTTTGAAGTTCCTACAGAGATAGAGAGATATGAAAAATTGCATAACATATGATGTGCCCGAACAAGACTTGATAGTCATGTTTGTTGACAACCTAATTCCAGACATGTCATTCACAACAGAGTTACAATTAGCTTCAAACTTCACACAACTCATCGAACAAGGAGTTCATTGTGAGTAGAACTTAGTCAAATGAGGAATCCTTGCAGATCTCACACAAATGAATACAAACAAAAATGCAATGGACAAAGCTAAGTGGTGGAAAAAAAACAAAAATGTCACTAGCGATGGTGTCATTGATGTGAAGACAGTCAACTATGCACAACCCAAGGTGTCACTGCAAGGCGCACCTATGGCCAACCAAAAACCCATAGGGCTCACTCAACAAGAATACACCCAAAACCAACCTCCTCCTGTACAAGCGGCCGCTGTGTCAAATAGTCAACAATAGAATCAACGCAGACCATAGTTTCAATTCTAGCAACGAGATTTCACACCATTGGGAGAGCCGATAGAATCAGCTTTACGCAAGTTGATACAATCAAAAACTATCACTCTCCCATAAATTAGGGACTTTGAACAGGATGAAAACAAACCAAGGGGATATAATGACAAAGATTTCTGCGAGTTTCATCGGGTGAAAGGGCACAAAATGTCTAATTGTTACTGAGTGAAATACGCTATCCAAGATCTGATTGACACAATGGTCATCAATGTAAAAAATACCCAAACCAAAGGCACGTCTGATCACGCTATCTTTAATGATACCTTTCATAATCACAAGGGAAAATCCTTCAAGTCTGGTGGACAGGAAAAACAAGTCAACTATACATATGCCAATAGTGATAATGTTATCAATTGCCTCAATCCTTCAGATAGCCATGTGGCTACGATCACTATCAAAGACCAAGGTAACAAATGTGTTGTAATAATGCATCGTGCTAGAGTCATCTTGCAAGGATTACCATCCTCACCTACTATATCTGCCAATCCTAAAGAAAATTCAGATCCACAGCCCAGCATAGTAGATCAACTAAAGCGCACACCTACCTAGATCTCCATTTTTGATCCATTACACATATCTCCACAGCATAAACTGGCACTTGACCAAGCCCTTCAGAATGCAGCTATCCCAAGGGACATAACACCTGAGAGATTCCAAATGATGGTTAACTATATAGCTGCTAACAAACATGCCACATTCATGGATCATGATGTGCCACCGCATAAACCCCTGCATAATGATCCCTTGCACTTACTTGTCCAGGTCCACAAAAGTGCTATCTGTAGGGCCCTTGTTGATGGTGGAGCTGGGTTAAACATCTGTACTCTAAAGTTAATCAAGCAACTGGGCTATTCAAAATCAAGCATTGATGTCACAAGAAGGATAAATATCAGAGTTTATGATGAAGAGGAAAGGTCCTCTAAAGGTATTATTATTCTACCTGTCCGTATCGGTCCAATGGTAAAAAACACTCCCTTCCAGATCCTAGACCTGGAGTTGGGATACAACATACTACTAGGGAGACCCTGGATACATGAAATGAAAGTCATACCTTTGACGTACCATCAATGCATCAAGTTCCCACACCAGGGAGAGGAAATTATCATGGAGGGAGACCCCAATCCTTTCCAATACTGTAATGTTGTCCAAATCAGCACTGATAACCAGGTACCCTCAAACCAAGATGCAAGCATCCCATCCTCTTCAGATTCAACTCCCAAGGATGTCACATGGACAGAAGGAAAGATAGCCATTAACCAAAATGCAAGTGTTCCCTCCTCTTTAGATCAAAATCTTTAGGATGTCACACGGAAAGTAGGAAAAATAGCCATCACTGACAAAGGTTGTGGTGAGTATAGGTATGAAGAGGCTTTCACCATCATGCACATGCCTCAGAGCCTGAGAACTTATGACATGCCACAACCTGTCATTACAATAGAAACTTCGCAGCCTATTCTATTTATATGTCTGCCCACAACCTTTGTCCGATGGGGAGACATAGCTGAAGAAAAATCCAATTGAACAAGATATCAGTACATGGTTATACCAAGACCCACCAGAAACAATCAGACAAACCCTACCCTTGTCAAACTATGGTAATGGTTATACAATGTCACAAAGATTCAGGTATAATGATTCAACTGGCCTGGGGGCAAGACAATAAGGCATAATGGAATTGTCTCTCCTACCAACCCAGAGAAACATGAGAGGGTTGGGCTATGGACAATAAAGAACCAGTCCTGTGATCCAAGATATTCAAGTCAATCAGGAACAAATAGCAAAGATGCACCAGGGGCACAACACAAAACATGTCTTCATAAGCAACATATTAGCACAGTTGTTGCTCGCCGAAGAGGGAACGACACAAACCCGAATAGACCTCCACATAGCAATCGATTATAATGAAGGAAGTGAGACATCTGACAAGCATTCTATTGAGACTGACTCCCATGAGTATGAGTGGAGATCCATTCACAAATCTGAACCATCAATCCCATATTATTCCCCTCAGTCAGGCACTATCATAAACCTAGAAGACTTATTTGACAAACTATCCATTGCCGAGCAACCTTGCATAGATAAACATTTCATTTATCAGACCTCAAGTGGTGCATCCACATCATAGTCCAATTTTGTAGGAACCATATATGTAGTCCCTTTCAGTCAACCAGAGTCAGAAAACCATAAAAGTATCTACCATGTACACCCGGAACTAATAGAGTGGGATCAACAAGGACCCCTTGATTTAGATATCTTTGAGAATGATGAGGCTATTGCTGATTTCATGGGACTTAGGGAAGGCATTCCCTCAAGAGACCACAAGGCAGGTTTCTCATTTAACCTCGACATAGTGGCATATTTCCGGGAGGCAGCTCCTCTTTCCAGTCCACAAAATAAAAAAGAACAAAAGAATGATAAAAAGCTAAAACAAGACGTATCTTCTAGCGAAAATCTCACTAAGGAGCTAGAAGATGGAAAGAAGGAACTCCTCCCCTTAACAGAGGAGAAATCAACATTACTAGCAGAAGAAATAGAGGAAATCAATTTGGGAGATGACAAGAACCCAAAGACAATATACTTGGCAAAATCACTCACCCCCGAGGAGAGAGAACAGTTCATTAGTTTCTTCAAGGCAATGATGATCAATTTCGCATGGTCCTACTCAGATATGTCAGAGTTAGATCCAGAGCTAGTACTACACCTTCTCCCGTTGCTACCCAACGCTAAACCTGTCAAGCAGAAGTTGATAAAGATGCATCCCCAAGTTGCATTGCTAGTCAAGGCAGAGTTGAAAAAGCTCCTGGATGCTAAGTTCATAAGACCTATACCATACGCAGACTAGATATCTAACTTGGTACCAGTTACAAAGAATAGTGGTCAGATACAGATTTGCACAGACTTTAGAGATCTCAACATAGCTTGTCCCAAGGATGAATTTCCCTTACCCAACATTGATATGATAGTAGATCTAACCGCTGGACATCAAATGCTATCACTTGGATGGATTTTTAGGGTATAATCAGATAAGGATCACACTAGAGGACCAACACAAAACATCTTTCACGTGTCCTTGGGGGAAATATTGTTGGAATGTCATGTCGTTTGGTCTAAAGAATGCCAGAGCAACATATCAAAGGGCTATGAAAACTATATTTCATGATCCCATCCACAAAACAATGGAAGACTATGTGGATGACATACTAGCCAAGTCAATGCTTCACAAGGATCATCTACAAGTGTTGGGACCAATCTTTGACAGAATGCAGGAATTCAAGGTCCATCTAAACCCAAAGAAATGTGCATTCGGTGTCACCACAGGAAAGCTACTAGGGTTCATAGTGTCACATAGAGGAATCGAAGTAGACCCAGTGAAAGTCAAAGAAATATTGGACATGCCTCCACCATCAAACCTGAGGAAACTAAGAGGCTTACAAGGAAGGCTCCAATCAATCAGGCACTTCATAGCTCAGCTAGAAAACAAGTGCCATCCATTTCAACATCTATTTCACAAAGACATCAAATTCATATGGACAGAGCAATGTGAACAGGCATTCCAAATATTCAAGGACTACCTTTTTAAGTCTCCTATCTTGGTGCCACCAGTCCAAGGTAGACCATTGCTTTTGTATATCTCAGTGATGGAGTCAGCATTAGGTGTACTCTTGGCACAACATGATGACGTGGGTAAAGAGAGGGCCATCTACTATCTAAGAAGAACATTGGTTGGATATGAGCTCAACTATACGCCAATTGAGAAGTCATGCCTTGCAGTTGTCTTCGCTTCCTAGAAGCTGAGACATTACATTTTGAGTCACCAAACAAAGTTGATCGCACATATTGATCCTTTAAAGTACCTCCTAAGAAAAGCAGCGCTCACTGGACGACTGGCGAAGTGGGTAATGATCTTGAGTGAGTTTGACATTGAGTACATAGATAGAAAGGCCATCAAAGGACAAGTGATCGTGGATCAACTAGCAGAGGCACCCATTCAGGACCATCATCCTATTATTTTTGACTTTCCTGATGAATCTATCATGACACTACAACCAGTGATCGAGGTGTGGCAACTATACTTTGATGGGTCATGCACAAACCATGGTATAGGGGAAGGGATAGTGCTTATCACTCCAGATCATGACACAATTCCAAAGTCTTTTAGACTCAACTTCCCGTGCACCAACAACATAGCAGAATATGAAGCAATGGTCATCAGTCTAAAGATAGCAATTCAATGGAGAATCAAGAACCTTAAAGTCTTTGGAGACTCATAGTTGATCATCAGTCAAGTCAACAATGATTATACGACCAAAGCTGAGAAGCTCATACCATACAGAGCACAAATAGAAAGACTACGCACCAAGTTCCATTACATCTTCTTCGAGCAAGTCCCACGAGCATAGAACAAAGTTGTAGATGTGATGGCTACCATAGCATCATTGATTGATATGCTAGGCAACAAAACAAGATTCCAATTTCTAGTAGAGAAACTCTTGGTGCCATCACATTAGGCATCCATCACAGAATCAACATGCATCCTTATTGGTCCTGAATCCCCATGGTACCAAGATGTCTATAACTATCTCCAAAATAGTGTCTTACCTCCCAACTTGTCTAGGAACCAGAGAAATTCCCTCATCCGCCAAGCCTCTAGGTATACCATCCTCTCAACTACTTTATACAAACGAAGTCTAGATAGAACGCTACTATGATGTCTCACTTCCACGGAATCCCAGAAAGCTTTGTATGAGGTACATGAAGGAATTTGTGGAACCCATGGAGGTGGCAACAGCTTAGCTAAGAAGATCATCTGCATGGGATAATATTGGCCCACAATAGAGACAGATGCACACAAACATGTACAAAGGTGTAGATAGTGTCAGATTCAAGGAGACCTCATCCATGCACCAACCCAGGAACTAAATCCTATCACATCACCATTGCCATTTTCCATGTGGGGATTTCACCTAGTGGGAAAAATTAAACCTTCTTCAGCAAATGGACACAAATACATCATAGTAGCAACTTAATACTTCCCCAAGTGGGTGGAAGAAATTCCTCTCACTTACATAACTAGAAAGAAGATATCAATGTTCATACTTAACCACATTATCTGTCGATACGGGATCCCTCAAACTATCCTGACAGATCATGGTACACCTTTCCAGAATAAGGATGTTGAAGATCTATGCGAACAATTCCATATCAAACAAGGGTTCTCCTTATTTTATTACCCTCAAGGGAACAACCAAGCCAAAGCTACAAACAAGACAATCTTGAAAATCTTGAAGAAAATAGTGAACGAATCAGGGCGAGACTAGCATTTACAGCTTAGTCCTGCATTATGGGCATACAGAACTAGTGTGAGAACACCTACAGGAGCCACTCCTTTCTCCCTAGTATATGGATCAGAGGTGGTATTACCCCTCAGAGTGGAAATCCCATCCCTAAGGATATCATTGAAGAACCTGGTTTCAGACGAAGACTATAGAGTAGCAAGGCTCAGTGAACTGGAGTTACTAGATGAAAGAAGACAGCATGCCTTCAACCACTTACAAGGCTATTAGAATCTCCTTAGAAGAAACTATCACAAGAAGGTGAAGCCATGAACATTTGAGGTAGGAGACCTTGTCCTCATGGAAAATCAGAAGAACCAAGCAGAGCGAGTCAAACCCAAAAATTTTGAGCCTAACTAGCTAGGACCATTTGTCATTGTCAGCTCTACTCAGAGTGGGGCATTCATACTAGCGACACCAGAAGGAGATCAGCTCCCTGGATACATCAACAGCATGCATCTCAAGAGGTTCTACCCTTGAGGTCTCTATGGTTAAGGCACCTATCTACATATCCAGAAAATACCAAAAAAATCAGAAAATACAAAATGTTACCTTGGTGAAAACCTGGCAATCAGGCACCTTGGCGACAACAAAAAAAAATCAAAAAAGCAAAAAATTAAAGAGAAACAAAATCGCTCTCTCAGTGAAAACCTGGCAATCAGGCGCTATTGAGTAGGTGCCTTGGTGAAAACCTGGCAAACAGGCGCCAAGTGTTCAAATCCAACTTCACCATCAATAAGCTCCAAAATCAAAAAGCTTACGCACACTTCACATCCAAGACTGACTACCCAAGCTATATCCAGAAGCACAATCCCCTCTGAGCACCAAGCACTTACCCATGGTTAATATCGGTGTGGAAAAGGAAAAAATCACTCCATCAATCCCCTTTCTTTACTAGTATTAGGATGCCCTTCGTACCCTCACTTCCTAGATTGCGGGTTACCTTTGTGCCCTCTATGTGCGTGTGAGGAAACATAATGAATAGAAATCTTTCTTTTTTTAAGTAATGCCCATGTTAGTTGGAAATTCGATGAATATTGGTGTTCGTCGGAATTCTGATGAACGCGGGCATTACTTAAAAAAAATAAAAATTTTCCTTCTATAATCCGACCAAGAAAAATAAATATAATGAATTGTCAAAAATTTAGGTCGATTTTAGGGGTTAAATGTACTAGTGATCCTTCAAAACATTGAAAAGATATATGTCCTATGCCACCACATTTGAAACAAGCGCATTTAAATTCTTTTCTACCATTCCCTCTTCTAAGTGTCCTCTGATCATGTTCTACCTAAATGGTCTGCTTCTCTTTTCCATTTCTTCTTGTTTTCTTCTCTCTTCTTCTAGGATTACCTTGTCTTCTCTTTAACTTATCTTTCTCCCTCAATGCATATTGATAAGAGTCCTCAACCGTAGAAATCCTCAACATACTCAACTCATCCTGAATATTAAATCTCAAGCCATTGATATACCTATCCACCTTCTACTTAGATATCTCTTAGTGTCCTGATCGGATTGTCACCTTGTAAAACTAATCAGTATAATCCTTCACAGTTATGTCTTTCTACTATAATTTCTACAACTTATTGAAAAATTCTAATTCATATTCCTCCGGTATAAATTTATCTTTCATCCTAGAAACCATTTCCCTCCATCTAGTTATTTTCATTTCATTATTTTATTCTCTATCTTTCTACATTTCTTTCCTTCATAAGGCAACATGACCCTTCAACTTAGTTTGTGCTAACCTAACCCTCTATGGATCTCTGATATCCTCAAGATCAAATTAATCTTCTAATTCATCAATCGAATCTATCAAATTCTCAAGATGAAATGAACGAGAAAAAACAAAAACCTCCATCCTATGATTTGTACTTACTTGTGCCATCACTCTCAACAATATTTCTTCATCTATAGGGATCTCAATATCTACAGTCTCAAGATCTTCAACATATTCTTCATATTCCTCCCCAATCTCAAGATTTCTTCGTAATCTAGTCAATACATTTCCAATCTCAGTCCTCATCTCATTCTTGAAGTCCTCCATCATTTTTTCTGGCCTCTTAGGGTTCATCCTTCTAGGCAACATCTCTCCAATCCTCAGGTGCAACTACGTCAACTTTGATGATCTAGCTACAAGGATTTGATTGCCTCTCACTCAATAATCTATTGAACACACTCACAGTCTTCCTCCTTTTGGTGATCAGTTCACCAATGGGATACCACAACAACTCATACAAACTTCATAAATAGAAACAATCTCCTCTACGATCCCCTTGTGCAAGTCCTTTGCAATTGTGGGCCAGATCCACACTTTCCCACCCTCAAACAGATTCAACTAGGGCTTCGCAAGCTTGGGAACTTGATCTACTAACACAGGAACATCATCCTGGCTCTGATACCATTTAACATAGTCATGGAAGAAGATTCCCCAATGTAGATGGTCTAAGCATGCATCAAGAGTCAACACAATGGAAACAACTACTCAGAAACAAGAAAAGACAACCAAGATGATACAATAGATCTTCGCATTATCACAAATCCAAGATTTACATCACAATGGCCCATAACATGCAATTTACAAAATTTTGACATACATGCCTGTTTACAATAGAAAATCAAATCTTAACCCTGGTGATAACCTTCCAAGGTTATCTTCCGAGAATTGCCCCTAGACAAAGATCAAATGTCATAGTATATAGAGCCTTCACAACATATATGTCGGCCATATCAATTATATATTGCAAGACAGAAAATGTAATACATAAATATAGGTTAGGACCCAAGTCATAAGGTATCAATATTAAGATATATAAATGACACATGATCCAAGATAGACATCGGCCAAATATCCAAGAACATCATGATATGAGCCACCAAGCTTCGCCGATCAGGAAAATGCTTCGTGAGATCAAAAAACTCCATCTGATCGTTGGAAAATGAAGAACACACATAACTGACCATGAATATTTAATATCTTCACAATAGAGTATCCAAATGAGGTACAAACCCAGACATAAGTAAATCATCTTGTCCAAAACAAACCCTTGGGTTAGCAACAAAAAATGATCCAAAACCAAGGAATGCCACTAAGAACACAAAAAATGGAAAACATGCACAAAACTAAAATGATATAGTTTTGGGTGATTAAAGATTGCCAATGACCCAAGGATGCTCTTGCATCGCCTTGACCTCCTTATTAATAAATATGGTAGATCAAGTCACCACCATCTATGGAAATCAATATATACCCATCCCCTCCAAAAATGGTTTCACTTAGATTTTATAAATATAATAGTTAGATAATTCTTTTTCCTTTCCAAAACCACCACAATTGATTATTTTATTCTTTCTACACTATTTATTTATATCATGGAATGTTATTACACATTATTATATAACTTTAATTATTCATTCATAGAATTTGTTCATATCTTTACTAATTATTACCAATTTGAATCAAACACAAGATCTCCTTACTATAGAATCTCACATTGCAAAAAAGAACCATGTAGAATTTGTTGGGACTCAAATCTATAATATAAATTTGTATTGATTCCTTCATTTTTGTGTGCCTCAGTCATATTTGAATCATTATAACCAATCCAAGTCATGCAAAATGGGTTGGAACATAAGTGCCAAAAGATGTGAAAATCTATAAAAATAAGTATAGGCTATTTCTAATGCTTGCCTTAGTTTTTTTTTTGCATTTCTCAAAATTTTAAACTTTTAGTGTTATCCTTACTTACATACCTTCCCTACCGATCTTAATAACCCGCTTAAGTCCTTGTTAAATTTTTATCTAAGTGTTATTTTATAAAAGTTTCATCTTTGATATTTTTGAACCTTAAAGCTTGAAATTATATTTAAAATATAGGCCCTTTCCATCTACCAAACTTCCAAAATTCTTCATCCACCCCATCCCTTGGTACATGTTCCCTTTAACCTCCACCCTTGAAAATTAATTATCCATTGCACAAAATTTACTCATTTGTGTAAGGTTAATCTTTCATCCTTCACTTATTCAGGTGTCCCTTTCCATTATTTTTTCAAAGTTTGAAGCTTTTCCAAATACTCTATATAACTTATCCTAGTTAAACTTTCGACATTCCCTTAATCAAATACCCTTTTCTCATCAAGTCCCAAAAATTTTAAACTCTATCATTTTTTAATATAACCGGTAGGATTATACTTTCAAGAATTTCCTTAGTTTATGCTCCATCCCAACTATTTGATCCTGACATACCAAAGGTTTTTCTTTGTTGAGGTTCCCTTGCTAGTTGTCTACCATCTCACATCTTCTCCGGGATGAATTCCCTTTCAGTCTTGACTACTTGATCTTTGGTACTTCTACTTTTCAACTAAAATATTTCTTTAAATCCATTGACATTTTTAATAATTTGGAAATTATCGAAAGTGTTGGTGAAGTGTGCTCCAAATTTCTCTTATTCTTCTTTTAAGCAAGTTCATGAAAATCCTAAAAATTATAGAATATGATCTTCAATTATTTATTTTAATTTGTTCACAAGTTCAAAATTTTATGAAAGTGTGATAAAGTTTTACAAAGTTCAAATTATCAATTAGTTGTTGAGCTCAAAAACTTTTTGATAGCGCAATCAAAGAAAAGGATGTTAAATTAGCAGTGATAAATAAATTTTTGAAAGGTAGGATAAAAGTGCAAATATAATTAATAAATAAGAATATCTTCTTAAAATTAAATGTTGAGCACCAAATAAAATGATGTAATTCTCCCCCACCCACCCAACCTACTTTTTGTCACTACACGCCTTTCTCCTAGCAACTTGCATTGTTTCTTCAAATATCCTCAACATCTTGGGATTCCACTTTGGAGAGAATGTATTGTGTTGCTGAGTTTTGTAGATCTTGAGTTTTAAAAGGGAATAAAATACCCCATAAATACCACAAATATGCACCTTATAGTATCCTTTGTTTCTTTTCTAAACCAATTATTAACGACATGCAAATCAACACTTTAAGAACATGAAAGAAGAAGGATAGAAGAAAGATAGAAAAAGAGGAGAAACAACAATATACAAAGGGTAAATCCTTTTAGGTAAAAAAGAACCCACACTTCAAAGCATTGAACCAATATATTAATCCACAATAAACATTGTTACAATACACTTGTAGGCTCAAAGGCTTAACATGGTTATTTTGTAGCTTGTCATGAACCTATTTTGATCTTTCATTATCCATAAGAAAAAAGAGAGGAAAATGTGTTTTCTTTTATTCTATGCATGTTTCGGATGTAAAAGTAGCAAAAATTTATGAATGCCACTCCTAGGTCTATAAGGAGTGAAAATTAGTTTATATATGTGTATGAGAAACAAGGAAGTGGAAAACCAATTGTTTTGAGTACATTATAAATAATTTTTTGAAATTGGAGACAACTAAAAATAAAAGGTAAGAGCACAAACTATAAAAGTAAACATGAAAAGAGCCAACTCAACTTGTTAGAGAATCCAAGGGAACCAAGCTAAGTATGCAATGTTTGCTAAGACCTTGAAGAGAGTGCTAAAATGCTAGCATGTTCACATCAAGCCTTCAATGCCAAAACAATGTTGTAGTACATGTAGAAAAAATTGCTTGAAAGAGAGCTAGATAGATTGAGAGAGTCATACATTGAATGAGATATATTTAAAATTTATGTTTTGGGAGGAAACAATGCAAGGGTTCCAAGTATATAGATCCATTTGAATTTTCTATAGATCAGTTATGATCAAACCTGTCATGCATCAGATGGTGAAAAACTTAAAAAATGACTAGTAAACAATAAACTATAACAAGAAATTAACATGTCATGTAGACATTTGTGCATTTCTCTAATGTATAAAGAGTTACAAATTTTAGAAAGGTCAAACACTACGAAATCTCAAGGTTAGACATATTTGGAACATAATTTTACATAAAATAGACCATAAGAGGCACAAACTTGGCTCCACAAGTAGAAAATGACTAAGGCAAAGCCCTAAGTAACATGCTAGAGGAGATGAACACCAAAGTGGGTTCAAAGTATAATATAAAATTAGAAGGATACATGATATTCAATTTTACAAGGTAAATGTCCACAACCAATACAAATCAAGTTAATTAAGGTGTAAAAATATAAAATTAGACTGCAAACTATTAAATCCTTGATTTGTTTGTGTGTCTTTTCACGATGGTGACAAATTCTTTTTTTTGTAAGTTAAGGTTAAATTTAATAGCTACACAATTGTATTTTTTATAATTGTATGGCATGACGTGTTAATGTGTTTTTTAGAGAATAGGAATCAAGGTGGTCTCCTCTATAAATTGCAGTGCGCTGGTAAACTTTTTGACATGAACAGTGATGTTGGGGTGATACGCCCTTCGGTACTACGTGGGCTATGGGGAGATTGGACCTCATGACCTTGTACCTATCACCCTCTATTCACATGAAGCTCTTGCCAATTGAACCAGACACCCAACACATAAAGTGTTAAATTTTATGATCTACAAATTTTGTAAATTTAAATTTTATTTTCTCCCACTACTTTATAGAATAAAATTATTAGAATGTATATATATTTTATTAACATTGAGGGCTACCCAATCATTATGAAACCACTAACTTTTAAAAAAACACTAAATTTATTACACTTACATCCTATTATAAAATCTATTAAAATACTTTCTTTTATGAGAAACTCCTAAAAAAAATTATGATTACCTAAATAATTTTAAATAACTCCCTACCAATTTAAATAAGTCCCCACTATAAAATGTTAGATAAAATTGTGGTTTAACATTCTAGCATCATCCTTTCAAGTGCAAAGTTGGTGAAGTATATACAATATTATTGTACTTCCTCGGTTCTTTCGAAAACCAGCATCTGAAAGTACAGCGTTCAACATAAAATAAAAAAACAAAAGATAAACATAAAAAAACAAGCTTGTTTCACACAAAAAAAACAAGCTTGTTTCCAAATTCCAACCATGAATTGACAAGAAAGAGAAGGAAAGGGCAAGAGATATGACTGATTCACAGATAAATAATTAGCAGCATGGAATTTGTCTTTGAGCCGGCCTGCAGGCGGCAACCCAGTAATCTCATCATTACACTTCTTTACGTCATGAAGATCCCTCTTCTCATTTTATTCAACCACTATAATCTCAAGAGCCTAACGAGACTCTGTCAAAGACGCGGGATTCTTTATTAGTTTTGGTTTTTAGTTATTTTTGTTGTTGTAGAAAAGATTTTTCTTGTTTGGAGTGTGGAAATGGACATTTATGCAGTGTAAATCTTGAAGGTGCCGGCCCAGTTCAAACTGTGGGTGGACCCATCACCGATACTCGTTTTATTGTACGGCTCTTTATTCCTCATCCATCCAATACAGTATATAATAGATTCGTGAGAATTGCTGATTTCATTCATGCGTTGGAGGGTGATGAGCTTTGAAATGTTATTAGTACTGGTTGTGGAATTGGTGTCAGAGGATCCAGTCAAAAGTAGTGTAGGAGAAGATTGTTTAAGCCTGAATTGTTCAACTGGTGCAGTCGTGCGGATTCATGAATTTTTCAATGTTGGGTTGGATTTATATGGATTCATTGGTCTACTAGTAATGTGTAGTTCGAGTTTTTAGATCAGTTTCTGGTTGTGGTTGTGGTTGTAGTCATGGTCTGGTAGCTCTGTTGGTGGATTGAGGAGAGAAGGGTTGGCTAAAAGTTTGCCTACCTGTTGAAATCTTCTTGAGCTGTGTTTGAATTGAGAAACATAGGGTAAGATTCAATTGAGAGCAAAAGAAAGGGTGGAGATGGGTTCGAGAGGAGCAGGAACAGGGGGCAAGAACATGAATTCAAAGACGAACAACTCCACCCAATCTGGTTCAACCACACCTACAGTGACATTTGCTAGAAGAACATCAAGTGGTCGCTACATGCGCTACTCGCGAGAAGATATTGATCTTTCCCCTTCTGAAGATTTTAGTGATAATTACAGTCAATACACAGTCACAATTCCTCCTACACCTGACAATCAACCCATGCATACAGTGGAGAGATCCATTAGTATCAAGGCCGAGGAGCAATATGTTTCTAATTCTCTCTTCACGGGCGGATTCAACAGTGTGACCAGAGCCCATTTGATGCAGATTGAGAAGGTGGGTGCAGCCTCAAATGGAGACAAAGGATCCTCCTGTGCTATGAATGGCTGCGATGGTAAGGTTATGCGAAACGAAAGAGGGGAAGAGGTCCTTCCATGCGAATGCAACTTTAGAATTTGCAGAGAATGCTATTTTGATGCTGTGGGCAGTGGGGGAAAGTGTCCTGGGTGCAAGGATACTTACAAGGTGGATTCTAATGATGGGCGTTTAGAGACTAGTCCTCTGCCTCAGCTTCCTGCCCCTGCCTCTGCTCCGAATTCTAAGAGTCTGGACAGGAGGATGTCTGTGATTGGATCCAACACGCCCAAATCCATGCCGTTCAGAAGCCAAACAGGGGATTTCGATCACAATCGATGGCTTTTTGAGACGAATGGGACTTATGGCTACGGCAATGCTGTGTGGCCTAAGGAGGACCCATTTTCCACTGAAAATGGATTGCCAGGGAACCCTCCTGATCTCAATGATAAGTCCTGGAAGCCTCTTACTCGCAAAGTAAAGATACCTCCCGCCATTCTCAGTCCTTACAGGTTTGTGTTTCCTCTGCTTTCTGCAACACTTTCAATGATTTGTTGCCAAGACTTTTACTCATTGTTTACGTTTGGGTTCTTTCAGGTTGCTGGTTTTTATCCGAATGGCTGCTTTAGGAGTGTTCCTGTATTGGCGGGTGACTCATAAAAACAAGGATGCGGTATGGTTATGGGGGATGTCCATTGTATGCGAAATTTGGTTTGCCTTCTCCTGGTTATTGGATCAGCTACCCAAGTTGTGCCCAATCAATCGATTTACAGATTTGAAAGTCCTCAGAGAGAAATTTGAACAGGCGGGCCCCGGAAATCCAAGCGGGAAGTCGGATTTGCCGGGAATTGATGTGTTCGTGTCGACGGCAGACCCAGAGAAGGAGCCGCCGCTGGTGACGGCGAACACAATTCTGTCCATTTTGGGTGCGGATTATCCCGTGGAAAAGCTCGCCTGCTATGTCTCCGATGACGGCGGGGCCCTCCTCACATTTGAAGCCATGGCTGAAGCTGCAAGCTTTGCAGCTCTCTGGGTTCCCTTCTGCCGCAAGCACAACATTGAGCCCCGCAATCCTGAGAGCTACTTCAACAGTAAGGGAGATCCCACCAAGAACAAAGTGCGGCAGGACTTCGTCAGGGATCGACGGCGCCTCAAGAGGGAGTACGATGAATTCAAGGTGCGCGTCAATGGGCTTCCCGAGTCTATCAGGCGAAGATCAGATGCTTTTCATGCTAGAGAAGAAATCAAAGCCATGAAGCGCGAAACACACTCTGCCACCACTGATTTCACTGAACCCATCAAAGTTCCCAGGGCAACATGGATGTCTGACGCGACTCACTGGCCTGGGACATGGATTGCTCCCAGTAAGGATCATACCCGTGGAGATCACGCTGGAATCATTCAGGTATGCTCTTTCCTCTGCAATTTTTGAACTCCATTTGTAGAATTGAAAACTAGGGCTCCATTAAAATTGAGGGGTTTTCTCAAAGTAGCTGAAGGTCATCCTCAATCCTCAATACTTAGTTGGGTTATGTGAAGAATGGCGAGTAAAGTGTAAAATATATATGCATTTGCAGGTGATGCTCAAAGCTGCAAGTGCAGACTCACAGTTGGGCAGCACAGATGATGAGGGAAAGGGTTTGGACTTCAGTGAGGTGGATGTTCGTTTGCCATTGTTGGTTTACGTATCACGGGAGAAACGGCCAGGGTATGATCACAATAAGAAGGCGGGTGCAATGAATGCTCTTGTGAGGGCATCTGCAATCATGTCTAACGGTCCATTTATTCTGAATCTGGACTGTGATCATTATATATATAATTCAGAAGCCCTGAGAGAGGCCATTTGCTTTATGATGGACCGCGGAGGAGATTGTCTCTGTTATGTTCAGTTCCCTCAGAGATTTGAGGGCATCGACCCAAGTGATCGCTATGCCAACCACAACACAGTGTTTTTTGATGTTAACATGAGGGCTCTGGATGGATTGCAGGGGCCTGTTTATGTTGGAACGGGCTGTATGTTCAGACGGATTGCTCTTTATGGGTTTGATCCCCCGAGAGCAAAGGAGAACAGGGGATGCTGTGGGAAGAGAAAGAAAGTGGGAAAAGGCAAGGGAGAGCTGAGGATGCCGGCGAAGGAGGAAGAGGAAGAAGGGCTGGATATAGGCCTGCTGCCAAAGGCATTTGGCAGTTCAAATCTGCTGGTGGAATCGATTCCTGTTGCAGAGTATCAGGGTCGACCTCTGGCAGATCATGCAGCAGTGAAGAATGGGCGACCGCCAGGTGCCCTTCTCACTCCCAGAGAGCCCCTTGATGCATCCATTGTTGCAGAGGCCATCAGTGTTGTTTCCTGCTGGTACGAGGACAAAACTGAATGGGGTCAGAGAGTTGGGTGGATTTATGGGTCTGTCACAGAGGATGTGCTCACAGGTTACCGGATGCACAACAGGGGATGGAAGTCTGTCTACTGTGTGACCAAGAGAGATGCTTTCAGGGGAACAGCACCCATTAATTTGACTGATAGGCTGCACCAGGTCCTCAGATGGGCCACAGGCTCTGTCGAAATCTTCTTTTCTCGCAACAATGCCTTATTTGCAGGCTCCAGAATGAAATTTCTTCAACGGATTGCTTATCTCAATGTGGGGATTTACCCTTTCACTTCCTTCTTTCTTATAGTTTACTGCTTCCTTCCAGCGCTTTCCCTTTTCTCGGGGCAGTTCATTGTGGAGTCCCTGGAAGTGCAATTCCTAGTATACCTTCTTTTAATTACAGTAACTCTGTCCCTGCTCGCAATCCTTGAAGTGAAGTGGTCTGGGATTGAGCTGGAAGAATGGTGGAGAAATGAGCAGTTCTGGCTGATTGGAGGTACCAGTGCTCATTTGGCTGCTGTGTTGCAAGGATTGCTCAAGGTTGTTGCAGGAATCGAGATTTCTTTCACACTCACGTCAAAGTCTGGAGGAGATGACATTGATGATGAATTCGCTGATCTCTATACAGTGAAATGGACTTCACTCATGATTCCCCCCATTACCATCATGATGATTAACCTCGTAGCAATAGCAGTTGGGATTTCTCGAACCATTTACAGCGAGATTCCTGAATGGAGCAAACTTCTGGGAGGGGTTTTCTTCAGCTTCTGGGTCTTGGCTCATCTCTATCCATTTGCCAAAGGCCTCATGGGCAGAAGGGGAAGAACACCCACTATTGTTTTTGTGTGGTCAGGCCTCCTTGCAATTACAATTTCGTTACTCTGGGTGTCCATTAATCCTCCACCTGGAAGCTCTGGCATTGGTGGAGGCTTTCACTTTCCGTAGGCCTCCTACGTCATTTCCTGATTGGGCTGTCAAAGAGAGCTTCCACCATTTGTTTCTTGTCATTTTTTAAATTCTTTTAATAAGCTATTTCGTAAGGACAGTGACCTTTTCAATTGAATTTCTCTTGCACTGTAGCCAAATTGGCTTAGTCTCAACTGGATTTCTTAGACGTACCAAATTATACCCAAACACGATAGATGCTCTAGTTTGAGGAATTCACCACGATTTCTACTTGTGCCTTCGGCCGGGATTGTAGTTTTCACTGTTTCTGCTAATTTTATATTTTTAATATAAAATTCATTATTTTGAAATTTTATTTTATTGTTGGTCTTTGTTGGACATTAATAAATTTATCTTATCTTATCTTATCTATCAAATATATCTATTAACTACTTAATTTTTTTTTTCAATGGGGTGAATAATTTTCATAGTAGAATTGGAAAATAATTGAAACAATAAAACATAAAAAGATGAGGGTAAAATGGGCATTGCCACTTGGTATCTTATATGAGCAAGGTTCTTTTTAATTTTTTAATTTCTTATTGAATATTTTTTATTCTTGAGTTTGTTTGAGTTGAAATTTTACATTAATTTATAATATTATTGTTAGCAATACAATATCTATCAATGTAGTCTTAGTTAAAATTGATCAATGCAAACTTTATCTTTTATGATTGTCACCAAATAGTTTGGATGACTAAAAAAAATTAGCTTAAAATACATTAACAAACTATTCATAATAGAAAAAATGACTATTATTTTTCTACCATATATTATATAACTGGCTACAATTTAGCAAAGTGGTAGAGTTTTTAGTAGTGTTGGGTATTTCATTTTAAGGTATGTTTATTGAAAGACTTTTAGAATACTAATATAGGGCACATGTTATTTAAATGACTTAATGTTACAAAATGGATATTGTAATTCCATTAAAAAAAGGTTAAAATGTCCTAATTACTTCACAAAATATAAAGTGACTTAATATCACAATTCTTTCAAAAAAAGTATAATTATACAATGATTGCATTGACAATCTAGAATGTGTAGAAATATAGTAACTTAATGTTGAATGATTCCTTCACAAAAAAATCATTAAGTAAATGAATGCTAAGAAAAGTGATGAAGGCAATTTACGCATCATTTCAAATTTCAAAATCTATCGCTAATTATTCTTTGATGTTTTCTTCAAATTTACCTTTCTCTTCTACTCTTTCTTTTTCTCATCCTCCTCATTCTTGCATTCCTCTCTCTCTCTCTCTCTCTCTCTCTCTCATCTTGGTTCTAGATTCGAGAAGAACTTAAGTCACTTGGGGCTTGATGTTTTCTTATTCCTTAGCCTTGATGAGATCATGCCTCTGCATCAGATCTACTTTACCATGAGCATGAGTTTGTCTCATACTCCCGCTAAAGTGGGGGCTAAATGTATCATCCTAAAAAGTTAGCACCCATAATTGGATGTCTTTTAGGACCTATTGACCCCATTTTGGTGATTTTGAGATCTGACTGTTAGCTATGTGTTAGAATGAATTTAGAATAATTGAGAGGGGAGGGGTGAATCAGTTATCCTCAGGTCTAGATGTAGCAAATAAAACATTATGTATTTCAGATCTACTCGGCAGCAGTAGCATATGTCAACAACTTAATCATGTAGTTTACTGTCTAATGTAATTAGCTTGTAGAAACATAACAATAAAACAAACCATAAGCATTCACACAAGTTGACACAAGTATTTAACGTGGAAACCCAATATGGGAAAAACCACTAGTAACATGCTACCAAGTTTCAC
>MU226972.1:646053-658629 GCA_018584345.1 Thuja plicata | reverse complement strand
TAATACTGATTAACATTTTCACCTTCTTGCATTTTCATCTCATCAAACTTACCTCTTAGACTTTCTGATTTAGCTCTTAGCACATTTGTGTCTCCACCATAGATAGTTGCAAGTTTATCCCACATCTGCTTTGCATTTATGCAGCTCTTTATATCATCAAACTCTGAATAGCTCAACGAGGATGCAATCTCCAACATTGCTTGATTGTGCTCTTGCTTTTCTCTCAGTTGTGTAGCTGTGAGAGGAGTAGTAGGTGATACATAGTCATTTTCAATAAGTCGCTTAGCATCATCTCCAATACCAGCCAGATGCAGTTTCATCAAACTCTGCCATGCAGGGAAGTTATCTTTGTTCAGCTTCGGAACCTCCTTCTTATACATCTTGATCTTTTCGCTCCAAGTATTTTCAAACTGTTTTCAGGAGACCAAAGCTTTGATACCAATTGTTAGAATGAACTTAAAATAACTGAGAGGGGAGGGGTGAATCAGTTATCCTCAGGTCTAGATGTAGCAAATAAAACTTTCTGTATTTCAGATCTACTCGGTAGCAGTAGCATATGTCAACAACTTAATCATGCAGTTTACTTTCTAATGTAATTAGCTTGTAGAAACATAACAGTAAAACAAACCATAAGCATTCACACAAGTTGACACAATTATTTAACATGGAAACCCAATATGGAAAAAACCACCAGTAACATGCTACCAAGTTTCACTCTTTTGAAGTGAGCTCTGTGAGGAGCTAACCCTATTAAAGGTTACAATAACACACTGTTAGGTGTGACCTGGTTAAAGGACTTAATCACCCTGTCAGGAGTGGCCTTATTAGAGGACTTAGAACATTCCACCTGAATGTCACCTTGTTAGAGGATTTATACAAATGACTGTTAGGTCAACCTTGTTAAAGGATTTTAACTGATATAATGGTTAGAAATTAATCAGCTGTTGTGATCTGATACATACAACTTACTTTGCAAATTCAGATCCAATTACAACTCTGATGCTAACTTACTGGATGGCCTGCATTATCATTTCAATCTTCTGATCTGCTTGGAAATCCATCAAGCAATCACACATGCAACTCTTTGCTTCTATATTCGGCCTTCACTGTAGGTCATGCCAATCAGTAAATCAACTATGCAAACCTCTTGCATACATCCATCCACTTCCACACTTAATGAATAACCCCTTGAGGTTATCATATACTTCTCTGTCTAGGTTAGATAAATCTTTTTCGCTTAATCAAGATCATAGATCTTAGGTTAGGTCAGATCCAACAGATCATTCCATCATTTCATTACATTTACTTCTCCAAAGTAGTCTCTAATTAAATCTTGAAACCATGCATTAATTACGGTTACCCATATATTAAGTGATGTGGATTAATCTTTAATTAACATTACATATCCCAATAAAATTAACTAAGTCGACCAGAGATCTCAAATCTCATCATTAATCCAATTACTGTAAGTCGGCCAACATCATTGTTTTCACTCGGCAATTTCACTGGTGCTCGGCACTGAACAAACTTGCTCGTCACAAACAAATTCGCTCGGCACAAACAACTTTGCTCTGCACAAGAAACTTCGCTTGGCACAATCCAAACTTGCTCGGCACAAAATAGCCAGAAAACTGTCTTTGAAAGATAAACAACTAATTACTTTGCCAGAGTGCCAACTGATCAAGTACCCTTTTATTTTCCTTAACTCAACCATTCACTTCATCTTCTTGTTAAATCTTCTTCATCAACAATAGATATGGTACTCAAACAGATAACAATAGTCTCACCAGTTAAGGTTTGACATCAATGACAAAATAACAATTGCTTGCAATGTCACTTTCCAACACTATACCCGTTTGTCCTTTTTTTCAAACTCCTTTTTTACATCTCCTGATGGGTCTCCACCCAGTCCTGGACATTTTTACCTAGGGGTACGGTCAAATTTTGACTGCACCCCAGGGGTGAGGTCAAACTTTGACTTCACCCCATATGGGTTTGTCTTGATTGGGCCCAGAGCCCGATGTCGGGACCTTCTTCCTAGATGTCTTTCCCATTTCCTTTCTATGTCGGCATGTCCGCATTTGAATATCAAAATGAGTATAAAAGGATGCTCTATCCCCTCATTTTGCAACATACATTAAGACCACAATGATATGACCATGCAATTATGCCAAAATTATGAAAGCATAAGCATTCAAGTATTGAAGCATTCAAGTGGTGAAGGCAAGACATCTATCCAAGGTCTCCAAGTCTTCTTCATAGATCCATTAAAGAAAGCCAATTTCCTTCCTTTAATGCAATACTTCTCTCCCATGATGGCCAAGTAGAGAGCTTCTCAAGTGGCGCAAGGAGGTTCATTCCATTATTATTCAAGTGGCATAACTACATTCATGATCTAGAGATGGTGATTATGGATCTCATACATTGGTGAGTACATCCTTGATCTTCCTACATCTCCATTCCAAGTTTAAATGCAAGCATCTTCTTAAATTTGTGTGATTGCTACATCCGTTCATTAGGGTTTTACACAAGGTGAATCAAACATTTACGTTCCTTTCCTTTTCATATTTCCATTTACATATCAATTTCAAGGTTAATTCCTAAACCGGGGCTTGACCAAGGCAAGCCCATTTCCACAAACAATTTCCCTTTTCATGTGTGCAGGAGTAGGTTTTGGGATTTGCAGAACTAGATTTGGTCATTTTTGAGGTTATATCAGAGGTCAAAATTGGAAAGTACACAATCACAAATAGAGGAGTGTATTCGAATCTCAACTTGTACCTGAAAAGTCAACTTGTTCCTAGAAGTCTAAAATTTTCACAGTCAGAAGTTACAGGTGCCAAGGTCCCAGATCTAGAACAGTTTCAGTTTGCTACAGCTCTGTGATTGGAATTTGAAGTTTCAAGGCATATAACCTCCTAATTCATTTCAAGGTACACAAATCCTTCTCAAATCTTGCATTTACTTTCAGATCTATCATTGCATTAGTCATCCTTAGTTACTTTTTAGATATTTACTTGTTCATTAATCAATTAGTCAAATCCATTAATTCCTTAATAGCGGAAATAGGTCTTATCCTCCTCCCTTTGCATCTAGGTTTTGCATTTGCACCCTTCATTTTGGGTTGTGCTAATCAAGCTTGGATACAAAGAGGTTGGATTTGTCTATTAACCAACTACATATGCCTCTACCCACAAACAAAAAGTAATTTCTGAGTGATATCTACCTTAGCATTGCTCACCATTTTCCCCTATACAACAATTTTCAGTGCTTTATCAAAAATTGTGTTATCTTAGGTTTTTTCATTGAAGACTGCCTATGAAGTTTGGGAAAATTTGAAATCTAGATTTATGAAGATAATGATAGAGTTAAGTTGTCTAAGAAGGTAAAAGCTAAGCATCATTATGAGAACCTAAGAATGGAAGAAGGTGAAGATATTAGAAGCTATTTTCAGAGGGATGATAATGCAGTAAATGAAGTCAAGAATCGAGGATGAAATATCTTTGATGAAGATGTCATGGAAAATATCTTGATGTCCCTAGTGAAAAGCTATAGTGACAAGATCTCGACAATTGAGGAAGTTTATGATTTGAAGAATTTTATCAGAGAATAAATGTTTGGCACCCTGACTACATTTAAGATGAGAAAATATGAAAAAGACAAGCAACTTTGAGACAAAATTTAAATTCACAAAGACAGAAGAAGATATAGAAGATGAGGACTCAAATGAGATGTAAGTGAACTTTGCAAGAAATCTTAAGAAAGGTACCGACAAATACAAATGAATGTTACCCCTTAAATTTTTTAGATGTGGAAAGATTGGGCATTTGGCTACTAGGTGTCCAGGGAAAGGTCCTATGAAGAAGCTTAAGAAGTTCAATAAGAAAGCTTACTATGTTCATGAAGATGCTACTATTTCAGATGATGAGTCAGAAATAGAGGATTGTTTATTCTATGCTAAAGAAGAAGAGAAACTTGGATTTGATATTTCTAACATTTTCCTACAAATTGATGATAATTTTGAGATGGCTTTGTATGTTAGATGGAACAAGATTGAATGGTTGATTGATATCGGTTGTTAAAATCATATGAATGGTGATGAAATCAAATTTGTAAGACTTGAGAATTATGATGGTGGTGATGTTATATTTGATGATGATAAGGCAACATATATTGTTGGTAGAGGTTCTATTACTTTTGATGAGAAGAACAATACTGAGATGGTTTATTATGTGAAGGGTTTGTGTCATGAACTTTTGAGTGATGGACAAATGTGTGAGAATGGATATGATGTTGTGCTCAAGAATGAAGGTTGTGAGATTCAGAAGAGATCTGGAATAGTGTGTTGGACTATACCAGTTTTAGTTTTCATTGATGTAACTATTCTAGAGCTGTTGGTATCGGTCAACTTCCTTCAGTATCGATTAAACCATTGTATTTGTTGGTATCGATTCTTATGTTCACCAAAAAATGTAGCTATAAATATTATCAATGGTATTTCAGGTTCATCTTTGAACATGACATGTTTGGTCTAGCCCTATTTCACACATGCTCAAATCTATTTTGTGTGGCTGACAACAGATATGAATTTAAAAATTTGTTACACGTGTTTTAGTCTCATCCGACATAAAGGGACTATATATTGATAATGGTATATAACTACAACGACCTTATTTATTAAAATGAAGCGATCTATGTAATCCTATGTTGTTATTTTTGATATTGTATGTATACGCAAACTATTATAAGTAAACTGTATATAGATTTTTGTATTGGTAGAAAGGAGAAGATCTGTGCTACACTAGGAACTCAATCTATGCATTTTTAGATGCATGACTACCAGTTCAATTTTTTTTAATATTTAGCAATCTTTTCTATCTTGTATTAGGATAGTGAGCCCAAATGTAGTGAGAAAAATGACAGTGAGCTACACCGAAAATGAGCCACCTTATGCATTATTAACCAGTTACATAATACTTGAGAGCTATCCCTCTCACATGTTTTTCCCATCTTGGGTTTCCACAAAAACAATTGGCGTTATGTGTTGCTTTATTGTTTGCTTTCAGTTGTTAGGTTTCCTGCAGAATTAAAATATGTTATGTGGACAATTAGTTAAGCTCTTGAAAAATTTTAAGGGTTATATTGATTCACCCCTCCCCTCTCAGTATAACAAATGTTCAACAATTGGTATCAGAGATAGTTCCTTTGGAAGAATCTAACCGCTCGAAGGAGATCCAGGAGGTTGAACATTTATCGCCGACATCCACTATGGATGAGAATGAATTCGTGATGGTGTACATAAACATGGAATCAGTTGAAGAATAAAATAAGGCTCTATTAGAAAATCTTCAAATGAGAAATGACTGCATTCAAAAAGTAAAGGAGAAGATTCAAAATTTCAAACCCAGACATAGAGAAGTAAGCAATGAGCTGAAATTGGCAAATGAAACTATCACCATTCTGAGAACCAAGAAAGAAGAAGATGAACAAACCAAGAAGTTGTTTAATAACATAATTAAGAGAAAAACCAATGAATGTCAAAATCTTGAACAAGAAATCTTATCTCTCAAATCAAATCAGGTTGAAACCAAGACCGGTTCTAAGAAACTTGATGAAATTCTGAGCTTTCAGAGACCTCTGAAAGATAAGAAAGGACTAAGATGCGATACTGGTGAATGCTCACACAAAGAAGAAGAAAATTCAATTCTGATAAGTAAAGATGAATCCACATATGATCAAATAGATAAAAATGAGGCTCCGACAAGACCCCAGGTAAGTATACACTCCTTTGATGGTCGTTGTTTAAAATGTAATAAATCAGGGCATAAAACAGTAAATTGTAGAAATAGGACTAATATGAATAATAGATCATTTATCAGTAGATGTTATAATTGCAATATTGTTGGTCATAAAGCAAGACAATGTAGGAAACCTAGTAATGATAGTAAAACGTTTACCGGATATTGCTATACATGTTTTCAATATGGTCATAAAGCTAACCAGTGCAAGTCAAGGCAAAAGAAGTAGGATAACCGATGCTTCAAATGCAACAAGGTCAGACATATTGTAGAATTTTGAAAATATATGAATGTTGAAAGGTCGAAACCAAAAAAATAATTAACAAGGAAGAGATCAGAGAAGAGATGAAGAATATTTGGGTAAAGAAAGATATTAGTAGCACCAATTCTAGTGCACAAGTAAATTCCAAAATTTGAGCATCTCCCATCCTGACAAATGCAAACAAGTCAAATTTACTTCATAAGGAATTTTTTCGGCAGAAGGAACTTAAAAGAGAATATTCCTCTCAGTAAAATGTTAAGTTAGTGGGCTCATGGAACATGCATTAAATGCTTCAATACCTTGAGATTATACCTTAAATACAATGTGTCGTTGGTTATTTTTCACATTGCAAAAAATAAGTTGAAGAGATGAAGAGTGATGAAGATGAGCTAGGGTTTTTAGAAGGGTTTGAAGGATTTCTCTTAGAAGAATCAAAAGTAATATTATAGTTATTTCGTAATTCTGTCATGGCAATGGATAGAGAGTTTACCCCTGTTCTGATTGATGATTTATAAGATCCACGACTAGTATTCCATTTGTGTCCTAATATTTCAACTAAAAATGACATGTTGGGATGTTTATCACAGATACCACATGGTTTTGTTCATGCAAAAGATGTTTGTGGTCACCTAAAGTTTAAACTAGATGAATTTGACCACTACAAGCTTGGAGAGATTTGGGCAAAGGTAATATCACTCCAAGATGGAAAGGTAAAACCAGAGGTTAGGGTTTTGGTGGAGAAGCTGAATGTTTTCAATGTCTTTCTCAATTTCATTGGAGATGATGCATTGGTAAAAATAGAAATGAATTATTTGAACGATGACTTCTTTTGGCTTGAAGATAATTTTCATTGGATCACTAAGGATGTCATGAAAATATTTACGGGTTTGTGTGATGTTGGAAAAGTACCAAAGACTAAATTTTTTAAGACTGATGAAGCTAAAGCTCTAACCAATACTGTAACTGATAGAAGATCACTTAAAGTAATCACAATTATAGACCATGTTGTTGGATAAGCTTCAAAAGTAATTGGAAACAAAGTCTACTACACCAACCAGGAGAATTCAGTCTTGATGGTTGCAATCTATGTAGCTCATCAGATGTTGAAAGGTACAGACTATGATCTCTTCACTTTAATTAAAGATTAATTTATTGAGAAATTGAGAGGAATAAAGACTAGAAAGAAACAAGTATGTTTTTGTTTTGATTCATTGGCCATATGTATCTTGTTATACTTTTCAAACTATATACCAGGTGAGGGAAAAGTATTTTGGTCTATGGATACACCTGTAGCAAATCAAATTGAGAAGAGGTTAATGAATAAAGAAAGAATAAATGATTGAGAGGATAGATTTATAGAGTTTTTGTAGTTTTACAAAAGAGAATGCACAAGAGGGACAAAATTCATTTGTCCTTGATTGAGAAGTATAAAGATGATATCACTTGTATTGTTACCACTAACCACTGCATTATGTAACTTGTTCAAGAGAGAGAGAAATGGTTACCATTACTTGGTTATGAATTAACAAAATAATAGATTGAAGCTTCTGCGAAGGTTCTTCTGGATAGTCCTATTGATAACTCAAAGGAAAGGTTCAACACTAATCAAGAGAAAAATATTGAAATTTACAGTAAGATATCAAAGAAAGATGCTAAGAAAAAGGTTGAGAATATTTTGAGGAAGGTCAGAGAAGAGCAAGGGATAACCAAGGAGGAGCAAGATAAGATGTTGGGAAGGACAACACACAATTCTTCCGGCGTTAAAATATCTTCCACACCTTCAGTTAAAATAGAAGAGGAAATCCCCTTTAAGAAAAGGAAGATCACTCGTTTTGCGCCTATTGCTTCAAAGAAGGTAAAAGCAAGAGAAATATATGTTACTATTGATTCTGGTAATGAGTCAGATGAATCCACCGAGTCTAATATAAATACTGATTAGTTTCAGGTTGAGGTAAGGTCAAATAAGAAAGGAAGCAGAAATAGTATAGTACTATATGTGATTTCAGTTCAAATTCCTTGGATTTGAGTTTTATTCTTGATCAATTATGTTTTGGTGAAATTAGTATTGGAAAATTGTTTGAACCGATATCTAATGATGGTAAACTTGCCATCATTGATTCATTCTCACAATATGGTGCAAAATGTAATGTTGAGTTGGATATTTACAAGGATGAAGTTCCTATTTATTTATGGGACGATTTGAATACAATCAGAATAGAAGAAAAAAAAAGATAGAAAGAGATTTTCTTAGGTGGCTCTAGATGAGGTTTGGAAGACAAAAATTGGAGAACAATGTGTTGACACATTCTCTGTTGTTGCAAAAGGACAAGTTCCCAAATCTTTATGATCTCTTATGGAAGACAAATCTATTGAAGTGCAGATGAAACAAGACATGATTTCCAATTTGAAGTCACTTACAAAATAGTTAAACACACTTTCTAAGGTAAACACTACAGGTCCATTTCACCATTCTCTCATTAAAGAAATAGTTGTTGCAGAGTTTACTGATAGTAATGTTTACAATCTGTATTAAACTCGTCCCAAAATTGAATCTCTTAATGAGGCTCTGGTAGAATCGTCTATGGTAATTGAAGAAATTCATGAAATAAAAGACAATGAGGAAAAGGAAAATGATGAAGTCAAATAAAAATAAATTGAAAAGATATCAAAAGAGATTAGGTCTGAATCTGTTAAGAGCCCTAACACTGTAAAACCAACAAAGATGGATGTATCTAAGAAAGAAGTTATGACATTGGATGAAGAAGAAAAAGGTAAAGAAAAAGAAGAAAAGATGAAATGGATTCAGGGAAGAAAGAAGCAGAGAAAGAGGAAGAAGTAAAGATAGAAGGGGAAAGGAAGGAAAAACTGTAGACACCAAAAAATGGACAAACTTGCGAGCTCACATTTAATCACTAATTATTCCTCGATTAAATAAATGGTTCTTTAATTTTTTAATTAATCATCATAATTATGCTATGTCCTAATCTTTTCATCATTTAATCATCTCCTAACATAACTTAAATACTTAATCTTATTTAGTTAATTTATATTAAATAATTGGTCTTTACCAATTAATTAAATTCAATTTCTAAATTCTCATAGTTTAAATAATTATCTTAATTATTTAAATTATCTAATTAATTCTTCTCAATTAAATTAATGACCTAAATTAATTTAATTTCAGCTTAATTTAATTTCTAACTAATTTCACTCTAATTTCAAAGTCATTCCACTTTCATCTTAAATTGAATTTTTAATTCAATTTTAATTCCAAAATATTACAAAAATAAAAAAAATCAATTTCATGTGGAATCGAGAATTTTAAAAATGAGAAATAATCTTTAGACTCCAAAAATCATTTGTTATCCTCAAAACTAAAAATGAAAATGATCTTTTAAATCAAAAAATCAATTGGATTTTGGAAACTAATTTTCTCCAAAATTGAAATATGCTTTCAATCTTTTATCTTCTTTTATTTTTCTCTTCAAAAATGGAATTTCTTCATCTTCACTCAATCTCTAATTATCTCGTCCCTCCAATCCTGTTTTCTCAGAATTGATCTCAAGCATTGATCAATTTGAAATCTCTATATAAACCCTCCTTATTCTCGAAATGAGGATCCAATTTTATGAGAGCACAATATTTATGCAGGTTTTCTAAGTGAATTACAATCAACATATAACTATTTTTATCACATTTTATCGAATCTCCCAAGTCATAAGCATTACCAGTATCAACTTTGAGCACCATCCAAAGCAATATTTCAGAAGGAGAAGAGAGAAGCAACAAAAGCTTCAAATACATCAGTTTGCAATTTAATTTGTTAATTATTCATGGTGTTTCATTATTTTTTTGTTAGTAGGGATTAAATCAGGTTTAGTAGTTTTCTATTTTATATAGTTCAGTTCTACTTACTTGTTTTCTTTAGTCTTGCATATTTCCCCTACGACATTTTGGTGAACCTGATGTGAACCCACAACTCATAGATCTGAGATCCCTTGCAGACGACCAAAATAGTTTTCAGTCTCGGCAGTACGACCAGGATATATTTAATTTTTTTATTAGCTCTTTTTCTGTTATTTCTCATTCATTCTCACGTTTTCACAATTGCTTGTGTCTTGTCGCAATTGTCCCTTTTATTTTTGCAATTGATCTATCTTATTTCACAATCGATGAAATAATTTTGCAATTGATCTAGACATATTTCTATTTGTGTATTTATGACAATTTTGTAGGTTTTCACAATCAATATGTTTATTACCGCATTCAACAGAGAAATTTCAGAGTTGATAACAAGTTTTTGCAGTTGCCTGGATTTTACTGCATTCGACAAGATCATTTCACATTCGACATATAAATTTCACAATTGATCTATTTCTATTTTTTTAATGTTTTTTTTGGTTTTTGTGCTAATCCTTATATTCTGGATTTCTAATTTTCCTCAATTTCTGTACAAGACATACATATGACGAATGGAAAGAAAATTCGTTAGGCGCACCCCTGGCTTCAGGTCTAGGAAAGATTTGAAGAAGCACATCAATTATGCAATCCGTCAATAGTGGGCTATCACACAAATCTAGATCAAAGTGGAAGATGATGACATATAACTGATTGAATGTTTGAAGATTTTAAGTTGGTGACACCGAAATGTAGAAAGATAATGCAAGACATTAAATCAATTAATGGATTGTATTGTCATTGATGTTAACTTGATATAATCTGATTAGGTTATACACAAAGTGTCAAAGACTTCAGAGAATTAGAGAGATAAATATTATGCTTTCAGTAATGCATAATAGATCAGCATTCACTAAGTGACTACAAACACTAATGGTTAGTGGAACCCGATGGACAGAGAAACCCGAGAGCAAAGTCACAGTAATGCCCGAGAAAGAAAATCGACAAACATTACCGATGAGCAGAATCACAAGCATTACCACTAGTAGAATTTGGGCAATAAATGACCAGGTGACTAAAACTTTTAGTCACGTGACTACAATTGATCATGTTCTACCCATTGGCCAACTTTGACACATAGATCAACATTCTGAGAAAAAACTTCACTTTTGAACACCTATTGCTGCAAAACTATTATGAATTTGAAGATCGTGTAAACTAGGGTCTTTTAGAATTTTCTGTCTAGTTTCTAAATATATATTTTTTTAAAAATTTAAAATTCATTTTTCCTTCTCCTTCAAAAAGTGGTTTGTGTGAAAAAAACTGTGTTTTTAAGAAGTGACTGCCACTTGGATTAGTATAAATTTTTTTTCAAATATGATAACAATGTAATTCTTTCGAGATTATATTTGTAACTTCAATATCTAGAGGATGTAATTGGTTTCATTCATTTTGGGTCAATATTTCATAGTTTATTAAGTTCTTAAGTGACATTAACTGTAATTTAGACATAAGGTCACTTGGATCACTCTAACTTCATCTCTATATATTGAAATTCATTTTGTTTTTTTTTATAGAAAGGTAACACAAATATGTTTTTCCTACATATTTTTTTATTTTTTTTTGTAATTAACTATTTTTCCCGAAGCCTTGAAGAGACAGGTTGTTGAATGACCAAACAACCTATGTTTAGTTAAAGTAATATTTGAAAGTGATAATGAACTCAATATGTATTAAAATTATATTCATTAGAAAGCTTGTTCCGAATCGCATCATTTGGAATCATGTGTTTCAGAAAATCATTTTATTTGTTGCTTGTCCCAAGCCTTGAAAGGCCATTTTTTAGGAGTTTTTTTTCTTAGGGCAAATTTTCATTTTAGGGGTCTTCGTGCGAAGACCCTCTTCACGTGAAGGGGTCTAGGGGTCTTTGCACAAAGACCCTTGTGTGAAAAGTCCAGTGAGAATCACCCTGCTGAAATTTTACCTGGGTACTTTGCGCGAACTAGGTCGATCATTTTGAATTTTTTTTTTTTTTGAAAATTTAGAATGCTATATGTTTTTCCTTTTCAATTTTTTACCGAATTGCAAAATGTGAATTCTCTTTTTCTATTATTGATCAATTTTTACAAAGGCATTTTTTGGAGAAGGATTGTCATTTCTATTTTTTTTAAGGCTTAATTTTGGGGAGGAGAAATATTATATCAAAGTATTTTTTTGAAGAAAAGAATTTTTGTTGTTGTTCTTTTGGAAGACATTTTTTGAAGAGAAGAAACGGGGAACAAGAAGGGAAGTCAACATAAATTTTCTAGAAAAAGGTCACCTGGTACCGAAAAAAGAAATCGTGAAGCTTCATTGGAATATTATCATAAAACTAAAGAAGGTGAAGGACAAGCTGAAGTAGGAGGGTCAAGTGAAGTCAAAGAATTGCACATTGAAGAAGGGTCGGGATCACTCCCTACGGAAGCTCAAGCAATTGATGTTGGAAAAGGTTTAGGATCATGTGCTCCTACTGGTATGGATGAACTTCTAAATTTAGCTCAAACTATAAAGAGAAATATTAATTATAGAAACTTAGATCATTTACTTACAATGGATGTGGAGAATTTGAGATCACTTGCT
>MU226972.1:582272-602474 GCA_018584345.1 Thuja plicata | reverse complement strand
AGTTCACAGTTTCTGAAGCATTTAATGGATTTTCTGTCTTCATTTTAGCATTCTGAATTTTGTCTAAATTGAATGTTCTAGGAGTGTTTTCAATTTATATATCTGTCAGGCAGATTATGAAATACTTTTAGGGTTCTTTCAAGGAGAGAATATACCTTAGAGATATTTCAATAAAGTTCAGGGGAGAAAATGAATCTGATGGATTAATTTGGCTAAGTGTACTGAGGTAGATATATAAGGTATATCTATGTTTGTGTCAGATCTTGTAATTGCCTTAATTTTTGTTCTCAATCATGCTGGTTAAAACTATCCATAGATGACTCCATGCCCTAAGATTGAGCACTGGTCTATTTTTGTTCAATTAAATGACTATCATTATTAAAATCAATCTTTACTTTCAGTTTGGTTTGTTTTATTTGAAAGTTACAGTGATCAGTTCCTGTAATTCCATCAATAATAAACTAGAATAATTTAGTGATTTCATTATTCTAAGTTTTCAAGGGTAATCCCGCCCGAGTTTGTGGAGCTCAAAGTGTAGGAGCTCTCAAGACCTTTTTTCTGTTGTTCTACTCTGTGCTTGGTCAGTGTCAGGGATAAATAGAGTGAACCCTCTGAGGAGTATTTTTATGTCAGCAAGAAAAGGAAACAACAGAGCCCTCTTGTTGAAGATTTCTCCATCCACATTCCTCCAAACCTCTTCCTATTCCAAGATCTATTCAAGTTTGGTGTTGAAGATATACAAGCAATCGATTTGAGACATCCTACATTCTACATCCATTTGGTGCATGCATACTTGTGGATCCGTGGATTCAAATCTGTTACAAGGGATTCTACAAGCAAGGTGAATTTGTTCATTTACTTTGTTTTACTTATGCGATTTCAATTGTACTTTGAGGTTAATTCCAAAACTGGGGTTTGACTAAGGCAAACCCCCCCACAAACAAATCCATTTTTCTTGCAGGTACAGGTTTAAAAAAAAAGATTAGAGTGCAGATTTGGATACCCTTTTCGGAAAACTTTTGGGATCCAGAAATAGATTTCCTGTTGGAGACTTTTTAGATCAATTCTGCCCTAGGTCAGAATAAAAAAATTTGGGTCAATGGTGACATTGACTTGAGGGTCAAAATTGGAACTGTGTCAGAACGGAAAAGGATTTCTGAGTTTTGTTCGTCTCTGCATTTCTATTCCAGATCGGGTCTCTAATTTTCCAGAAACTAAGTGCAAACCCCCGAAAATAAAATTCTTCAAATCTATAACATTTCAAGGTTAGTACTTTTCTCCTATCCATTTCAATTAAAGTTCTTAATCTGTCTAGATCTATCACACATTCTTTTCTAAAGCTGGAATTTAAGATCTTCCTCTTTGCTCTTATCTCGAAATGATTGATTCTTTTATGCATTGATCCTTCCTTTGGGGTTAATCAATTTGGATCCTTCATTTGTGTATCTAAGGATAAAAGGGGAACATCTTATATACCCCCTACATTTCATATCTTACACATTGGTAAACATAAATAAAACAAACATTTATTTTATATGTTACATTTTGGTGAACCCACGATAGACAACTCTTTCTTTTTGGTGTTAGATTTACATCTTTTATGTTAGATCTTGCATGCATATTAGATTATCTTTCTTTTATGTTCTTGCATTTACATTTAAAAAATTAAAAATCAAAATCTTGTGTTTCCTAAATTAGTTCATTTGCATTGCATTGGTGTATGAGCTTTACCACTTCTAGTCCTACTTATAGTATCCCGGTTAGAAGAAGCCGCAGACTTATGGGTTCCTTTGATCTTGAGTCTTCCTCTCCTTTCCTTAGGTGCCCAGATGATAATTTGATCACTCCTGATTCCAATCCTTCTATGAAGCATAACTCTTCTCACTCATCTCATGATGAGGATGATGCTTTAAGAGTTCCTCCTGAACAAGTGCAAAAAATTTCAACAAAACTTGATAAAATGGGAAATTGGCTTATTCAAGAAAACCATAATCAATATTCTATCCAAGCTATAGAGGCTCTTAATAAAGTCCTTTGTGATAGTGATAAAGGTATTAATCTCTTGCGTGGTATCACTCATATTGTGCATTTGAATGTTAAACATTTATCTCAAGAGGCTCAAGATATAGGATTCACTCCTCCTGTCACTAATGAGGGACCTTCTATTGTTCCTTTACCTATTATTCATACCTACACTCCTCCTTTGATGACTACATCTCTTGTAATTTCATCTATTCTTGTCATTGTTCCACCGGTATCTCTACCTACCTCACAACCTTCATATCATAGTGTTCCTTTTACTTATTCCAATCCCCTTCCAACTATGGTTCCAAGTGTTCCACTAGTTGTGTCTTCCATCCTTTCCACTTCCTACACTTTTCCTAGTGTTCCTAATATGTCTATGCCACCTATTTCTTCTAATGATTCCACAATCATCAGTTTGGCTCAAACTGTGTCATCTTTACAACAACCTGCATCTTTAACCCAATCCAAGTTTAGCATTCCTACATGTGACATGGGTAGTCCTTTATCCTTAGACATTATTCATGCTACTGTCCCTCAGCAAGCTGATATGCCTTGTCTTGATAATTACAACGGTAAAGGAGATCATGTTACTCATGTTAAAACATTTCAAATCCTTTGTAGTGATTATGCTCATGACCATAGGATTTTAGCTAAATTGTTCGCTAGAACTTTTCATGATAAGGCCTTGCAATGGTATTGTTCTTTACCTCCTTATTCTATTGATTCTTTTCCTAAACTTGCTAATACCTTCATCCAACAATTTCAAAATAACATTGGTTCGCAAGTGTCCTTAACTGATTTAATTCATTGTAAACAAAACATTAAGGAAAAATTGACTGATTTTATTGGTAGATTTAAGCATTTGTATGCTCAGATTTCTTATCATGTTCCTGATATTGATATTCAACATATGTTTATTTCAATTTTACAAAAGTATATTAGAGATAAGATTCTGCTTACTGAATTTACCTCTTTTCAACAACTTTGTGCAGCAATTCATCATTATCAATTATAAGTTGTCAATTTGAGAGAAACACTCCAATGGCTCTTGTTCTAGTTGATAAGAGTGGCGTTGCTCCTAATCCTAATAAGTTTCAGAAACCTAAAAACTATGTCAAGATTAATAAACATACGAATGTGGTTGCTAATCAAGTTGTTATTGCATCCAACAATGCCACTTCTGCATCCACTACTTTCCGTATGAATCGTACGTTTACTCATCTCTCTGAATCTTTACATTCTATTATGAGTAGGTTGTTAAGTGATAATATAATTACCTTGCCTCCTATTCGACCTCTCCTTCCTACTACGATAGCATCAAAATCCTTTGATTCTAAAGTTTTTTACCAATACCATCGCCGGAATGGCCATGATATAGAAAAATGTTATTCTCTAAAGTATAAAGTTCAAGACTTAATCGATTCTAATGCTTTATATATTGATAATTTTAATGGTAATGTGAACAAATCTATCTCTCCTCCTAATCCAAACCTTCAAATCTATATGAATCCTTTACCTACACATGATACTAATACCATCGCTCAACCATCTCCTGTGAATATTTTTTACGATTCAAAGATGGATGATCTTAATCACATTCTTAATCATGTGGAGTGCGCTATTTCACCTCAACCTACTGTTTAAGATCCTTCACCTCCACCTCAACTTCAAGTTCCTTCTAAACCTTAGAAAAAAACTAAGGATAAATGACCTCGGGAACTTTCAATTACCTTTGATGATTATGAAACTATTAAGTCTCTCGATGGTCCCCTTTATATTTATGCTAGGATTTCTAAGATACCTACGTGTGGTTGTCTTGTTGATCCCACATCTTTAATAAATTTCATTACTTAGGAAAACCTTTTTATGAAAAATCTACAATTTGATTGTTATGATATATCTAATGCATGGATCCAAACTTGTAATGGTTTTCTCTATCCTGCACTTGGTTCTATTAACTTACCTGTTGAACTTTGTGGTAAAGTTCTAGATACTACCTTCATTTTCGTTCCTACTTCTGATCAATTTCAAGTCAAATTTGGTTTTCCTTGGATAACTTCTATGCATGCTATTTCTTCTCCTATTCATAAATGTCTTAAGTGTAGACCCTATGGCAAAACATATTGTCAATTAGTGTCAAAACACTTAGTCATTCAGTGTTACTCGAGTACACAGTGTTACCCGAGTAGACAGTATCACCCGAGTGTTCAGTATCGCCCGAGTGACATTTTATCACCTAAGTAGTCTTTTGGACTTGAGTGACAGTTGAAGCTGACTTTGCATATATTTTTAAATATATATTTGTTTATTGCAAGCCAAGTTGCAAAGTTATTTGTTGGATAAAGATATATGTAAGAGTTTGTTTATCCAATAATATATAGTAATGGAATAATGTATATAGTATGGATGTATAATCAGAAGATGATATGATTATGCGAATGGAAGTTTGAGTTAAGTGAAGAAGTGTTTAGGACAACAGAGTCTTATCTATCACATTCAGGTGATCAATTATATTTCAAAGGGTCTTATTCAACAATCATAGTTGCACAGAGCAGATCATCAACTGGTTCATTCTCATAGGTGGATCAGAAAAATCCTTTATCAAGGTGGACCTAATATTCCTTTCTCTAAATCTCTTAACAGAGTTTCATTACTCATTGTATTGTACAAAATCCTTTAACAAGGTGGACCTAACAGTCCTTTCTATGCTCCTAACAGGGCACACCATTAGAAGTGGTCATTGTAATCTCTAACAGCCTAAATTTATACCACAGTACTAAATCTTGTGGGTATCATCCCCACCCCTGTTTTACTTTATTTTGGAAGGTTTATGGGTAACCAAATATTGTGTTATGTGTTGTATCTGACTCGTTACTTTCAAGTTATATGCATGCAAACAAATAAGCTAATCTAATTGTGGACTAAAAGGATTAAGTTTTATTGATTCTTGATTCACCCCTCCCCCTCTCAGTCATTGGGCACGTCATATAATTCCAACAATTGGTATCAGAGAAGTGGTTCTCTTATCATAAGTTTTACAACTTGAGAAAAGATCAGAGGATATGGAAACATATAGACTAGAGAAAGCCATTGAGAATGAAAATATAGATCTTAAAGTGGCCATGGATCAGATCATAATACTTAAGGAGCAACTCTCTCTTTCCCTAAAGAGAAGAAAAGAAATAGAAGTACAGCTGAATGACAAGAACTATATAGAAGAAATAATTGAAGAAATTTGCAAGGATAGGAGCTCAGAAGAAGCTGATGTAGCCATTGAAGACTTTCTTGCAAAGAATCTCAATTTACATGAAGAAGTCAGAAAGTTAAAAAGAGAACAGGAAGTTCACTCAATCAGAATGTGTGAAGTCATGGAACTAAAGAACAAAGCAGAAGATGACAAAAATATAGCACAAGAAGAGAAAAGACTGTTGAGTACAAGATTAGAGGAAAAAGAAAAAGAAATCCAGCACTTATCACTTCAGCAAGCTGATTTGGTAAGTCAACTCAACAATGCAACACAAGAAGTTGTCAACCTAAGGACAGAAAATGAAAGACTGAATAATGATCTCAATACTGAAAAGCAAACAAATGAAATTATGGTGAATTCACAAACTAGCATGGATCAGGCAACATAACTGAGAAATCATGGACAAACTGGATTAGGATATACTGAACAAGGTGAATCCTCACAACAAGGAGCTCAAAGGAACAACAAACCTAAATGCAATCACTATGGAAAGACAAGGAATACATCAAATAAATGTTGGAGAAATGGAAGGTCAAAATTTAATGGTAAATGCTACATCTGCAATAAACATGGACATAGAGCAAGTGAATGCAAAGATAAACCTAAGTTTGAAGGGAAATGCTACAAATGCAACAAACAAGGTCATAAATCTTCTGAGTGCAAAACTAAGAATTGGAATCCTACTGAACAATTAGCCAAGGAAATTTTTGGTTGGGATTACAACACTTGGTATAGATGTTGTCACTGTGGTGAATATGGACACATTGGTGCAAATTTTAAGAAAAATCACTTTAGAAAAAGAGATCCTACTAAGAGATGCTATGTATGCAAACAACTTGGTCATCTGAGCAAGAATTGCATGAAAAGAGAAAAGGTTGATACTGGTTTTGAGGATGGTAAAACCAAAGTCTCAAAAATCAGAGCTCAGATGAGAAAGAAATGGGTAAGGAAATCCTCAGAAAATTTAGATCAAAGCAATGAAGGATCTAATGACACCCTAAATAGTGAGATGGGTGGATCCATCATTACAGAATAAGAAAGAAAGGAGATGACTGGAACTGTGAAATAAAAATCATCCTATATAAGTTCTAGGAAATCAATACAGTCCATATCTGCATATTGATGCTTGAGGACATATTGTAGTTCAACCCGAGTTAGAATGTTGGTTACACCCGAGTCACTCTAGCTCACCCGAGCTGAGTCGGGCAGTATTGATAACTAAATAATTAGTTTCACCTAAGCTTCCGAGTGAATCTTGGAGTAGCACCCGAGTCACGCCAGCTACTATGTACTGAGCATTTAATGAAATAATATAACAGTTTAAAAACTCTTATATATGAAGGATTGTGAAGAGTATTGTTTACAAAGATTTCAGTTTACTAGTCAATTCAGAGCTTTATAAATTATGTGAGAATTCATGATTGAAAGCAGAGTTTGATTATTTCATTCGAGCATTATGGCATCCACTTCCAGCAGCAAGGTCAAGAAAGGTTCGGAGATGCTAGTAAGGAATACAATTTGTGATCCTCCCTAGTTCAAACTTCATCCGACAGTTGCAGAGGAAATAGAACCGATGGGAGCTCATTCCCTAATCCCTTCAAGAGTGTTACTGGTGAATGATATTCATAGCTTCTATCACTGTAACATACAGGAGCTTGCAACCAGTGAGATGAATCAAACATATGAGAAGTTATGCACAGACGGGAAACTGAAGCCTGAGCACAAACACCTTGAAACCAAGGGTTTGGCACATATCATGCATATGCCAAGGGACTTCTAGACAAAGTGGATGAGATATTTTCTTATTCATGTTCACGACATGCAATTATGGTTGGATGATCCTGTGAAGATCACAAAGCAGATAATTCACCGTGTTACCGGGTTCCCTATGCTAGACAAGCCAGAAGCTACCAAAAACCTAAATAGGGATGAACTAGCAAAGTTAACTCTTGTTGAGTGGGACCACAAAGGCATGAGACTCAATGGAGTAATAAACATGGAGATAAAATTTGACATTCATGTGATAGCACACAAGATTTACAGCTCAAGCAGACTGAACAATGTTGCATGCGAAGCTATTGACCTACCCTACAAAGTTGTTAAGAAAAATCTAGTATTTGACCTAGCAGAATTGCAACTCACTCAGTTGAGAAAGAACATGGAGAGCATCCAAGTATCAAAAAACAATTCATGTAAGTTTGGTTCTCATCTAATCTGCATATTATTTTATGTTGAGAAGTTCTTTCCCTCGAAAGGAACAGTAGTATGGAAAAAGGATAGACCAATCATTCATCAAATTAATGATTTCATAGCTGAGATGGGAGATAATTTTGATAGTATCATGGATGGACACTTTGAAAGTTTCAAACGGAAAATGCAGAGTAGATATAGGATTCCCAAAAAACTAGTTGAGAAATACAAAGAAGAAATCTATTTTCTAGTTGATTGTGACAAAGTGTATATACAGGTAGTAAAGCCTAGGGTTGCATAGGTACAACCCTTTCCACATGAAGTTAATAATGAGGACACTAAAGATATCATAGAGGCTCTTGTGAATGAACTTGTCAATCCAAAGGCACCCTACTTTGGAACCTATGAGGAAGCTAAGAGCATAATATCTCGGGAAATTGAGATTCCTAAGATATTGAAGAGAGGAAGAAAGAGACTCGATACTTTCAAGAAGAAGTATGGAAAGACCTCCGACTCTCCTTCAATATCTGAGAGAAAAGAGGAAACAGTTAAAAAAGAGGAGATTGAGGAAGTTGAATAAGACAAGGAAGAAACTGAAGTTAATCCTCCACAAAAGAAGAGGAAGACAACACCTAAACAGAAGAAAGATAAAGGCACCACTCCTGTTGTCACCCTGAGAAGATCTAGGAGGAAGCTTATTAACTGATGAAGAGAATGAAAATGAAGAAGATAATGTGGTCTTCACAAAACCCACACCCACACTTGATCAAAAGATCAAATACCTTAAGGGAGGAAGAGTCATGAGTTCTTTGAAATCACTGAAGTATGATTCTAGGACAAAAGAAGAGAAGAAGCAAATTGAGCAAGCAGTGGTGGAGAAGATGGAAAAATAGAAATATGACCCTTTTGAGTTGAAGAGTTATATGATATAAGACTTATTTAAGGAAGTCTCTATTCCCTGGAAGAATGGAGTACAAATTAAAAGGGACATAAGGGAAGAGACATTGAAGTAGGTCATACCTGCAATGAAAGGCAAAGAAGTGAAAGAGGCCTTAAGAAAATATGAGAATAATCACACCCCTAGATGCAGAGCATTTCAAATATTGAACAAAAATATTGAAGAAGTAGCTCAGCGTGCCACATTAGACTGGAAATCAATATTTGAGATTGCAGAAAGCAAAGAGAAGGAAGAAGTACTGAGTTCCGACCTTCCAGCATAAGGAAATGATGACCCTCTACCCAAGGTATAGATTATTGAAGATTCCAACACATAGAAGATTGCAGTTGATGTAATGGAATCACTACCCCAATCTCCCATACACAGTATAGTGACTCCGAAAAGACAAAGTTGAAGAATCTACATCAAAACAGACAAAACCTGAGCAACAGGCTCCTACTACTGATACATGTACACCCGAGTCAATGAAAGGCAAGGTAGAAATTTCTACTTTTGATTCATCAGTTAGTATTGATCCAACTAGTGGTAATACAAAGGTCAATGAAATTGGATTGAATACTGATACTAAGGATAAGGCAGATAAGGGTAAGGAAATTGTTCCTTCACCGAGTCCTAAATTAGAGGCAGCAATAACTGATGAGATAGATTTGGATAAAGAGATTGTGATTCCTAATTGGGATCTATCTAATCTGTCTATAGAACAAATGGATATCTTGGGAGAACTATGGAAGAAGAGGGCCTCACAGCAGAAAATCAGAAAGGAAAGGCAAAGGAACATACTTGAAGATGTAAAAGGCATATTTGTAGATGCTTTGCAGATTGAAGTCAATGAAAGTGACTCAATAATGGACCAACTTGTTGACATTGTCAATAATTTCAACACATACATGAATGGTTAGGAGAAGTTACTTGAGAAGGAAGAGAAGAAATTCGAGAACAAGGTTCTAGAGAGCATTGCAAAGAAGATTGTAATTGACCAAGTGCAGCTTACATAGCTTATCAACACTCTAGAAGCCACTGTGAAAAATGTGGTAGAATTATTTGTAAAGTTGAGTGACTCCTCCAACTTTACCATGGAAATCAAGAACAAAATAGTGAAGATAGATGCTGACTTGAAGGAAAGTGCAAGGCAGTTAGCACTTGACCTGAGCACCAGTTCTGCTCACTTCAAGAAAGTAAAATATCTTACTGATTTACAGGCTGAAGTGTTGAGAGAAGAAGAAAGAATAGGAGAATCTCTTACAACCATCCAAAGCCAACTTCTACCACATATGGATGGAATGCAGAAACGTAGAGCACATGCCAAAACTGTCATCCATGAAAACAACTTCTCAGTTGCTGAGATGATGATAGAGCTATCTGCAGAACTGCAAGTTGAATTTCACGTCTTGAAGGTGCTACAGGATAATTAGGACAACACTTTGTCTCAAAATTTGAAGGTACATAGTGATTTTCTATCCTACTCTGGGATAACCCTGTAGATGACATTTATTTTTTGGCATTCTTGTCAAAAACAAGGAGAAAATATCACTGTATAAGATGGAGATATCATTGTAAATATCACATGTACAGAGAATAGTGTAGAAGATATATGTTACAATAACAATTTTAAAAAATACAAAAATAGAGTCAGTCAGACCCAAGCAACCGAGCAAGTGTCAAAACCCGAGCAATCTATAAGGGGGAGTTTTGATATATCAGATACAGAGTTTAATGATAAGTTTTTTTGTCACTAATGCCAAAGGGGGAGATTGTAGACCCTATGGCAAGACATATTGTCAATTAGTGTCAAAATGCTTAGTCATTCAGTGTTACCTGAGTACACAGTGTTACCCGAGTAGACAATATCACCCGAGTGTTCAGTATTTCCTGAGTGACAGTTTATCACGTGAGTAGTCTTTTGGACTCGAATGATAGTTTGAATCCAACTTTGCATATATTGTTAAATATATATTTATTTATTGCAAGCTGACTTGCAAATTTATTTGTTGGATAAAGATATATATGTAAGATAGTTTGTTTATCCAATAATATATAGTAATGGAGAATATGTATATAGTATGGATGTATAATCAGAAGATGATATGATTATGTGAATGGCAATTTGAGTTAAGTGAAGAAGTGTTCAGGACAGTAGAGACTTATCTATCACATTCAGGTGATCAATTATATTTCAAAGGATCTTATTCAACAATCATAGTTGCAGAGAGAAGATCATCAACTGGTTCATTCTCATAGGTGGATCAACAAAATCCTTTACCAAGGTGGACCTAATAGTCCTTTATCTAAATCTCTTAATATAGTTGCATTACTCATTGTATTGTACAAAATCCTTTAACAAGGTGGACCTAATAGTCCTTTCTATGCTCCTAACAGGGAAGACCATTAGAAGTGGTCATTGTAAGCTCTAATAGGCTAAATTTATACTGCAGTACTAAATCTTGTGGGTATCATCCCCACCCCAGTTTTGCTTTCTTTTGGAAGGCTTTTGGGTAACCAAATATTGTGTTATGTGTTGTATCTGACTCTGTATTTTCAAGTTATATGCACGCAAACAAATAAGCTAATATAATTGTGGACTAAAAGGATTAAGTTTTATTGATTTCTGATTCACCCCCCCCCCTTCTCAGTCATTGGGCACATCATATAATACCAACATTAAGTTCATTCATAATGCAGAATTGAAAATGATTAATTATAGTTTATATCAACCTTCTAGGCCTGGAAATTGTGCTACTCTTGATTTCTTTTGGCCTTCATTACCTAATTCTTGTCCTCCTCACCCTGACAACATTTTTCATTCATATTAAGCCTATAAACATCACAAGATTGTCAAGTTAAGCATGCCTCAGATAGATCTTAATCGTGGTCTTTTGCCCACTCCTTTCGTACCCCCTTTATCCATTACTGCTAGCTCTATTACTCAACCTCCCAGTTTCTCTTCTCAGCCTACTGCGAATCCTACCAACCCTCCTATTGAACTTGTGAAGGAACCAGTTGTTATTCCTCCTAGTTCTCAACATATGTCAAACAAATAAAAATGTAACAAATATGCTAATAAACGTCCTAAGAAGCATAGAGCTAATGCTAGGGCCTGTGCTTCTGTTCTTCAAAATTCTTTACCTTCTTTTGACCAACCTATGCATGATGTGTCGAAATAAGTTAATGTTCATAATGATGTTAAGTTGAATGAGTATGGTGATCCTATTCACATCTTAGATCCTATTTTAATTAATCTTTATGAGGAGGATACCCTTGATGATCCTATTGATATTAGTGATGAATATGAGACCATTGATCTTGATACTGATCTACCCCATCAACTCAATTGATAATTACACCTAGTATCGAGCAACATGATTCTCAAGAGGATCCTTGTTTGGAACTAGATATTATTCCTACTGTATTGGATATAGTCCCTCTTGCAAGTTTCTCACCTTCCCTAAATGATATAAACTGGGATGGGGAGAGTAGGCGATGCGCCTGATTGGCTTATCCTTCATGGTAGCCCTTTATGTGTTTGCATGTTGTACTATGCTTCCCCCGTAATGTGTTTGCTAAATGTTTGTTAGACTCTTTTATACGACCCTTGTTACTTTGTTGGTGCAAGGTGATAAAGGAATCAAACCTTTTGTATAATTCCTCTATATGTATCTTTACTCTTCTATATGTTGTTTTCATGTTATGTTGTACTTGTGCTATTGTTTGTAAATGTTTTCCTTATGTAGTCCACTTGGTTCTGCGACACGATAGCACTGATTCTTTTTGGTCTCCATGTTGTGGTCCGAAAAGACTCTTCTTCGTAACTCTGGATTTTTCTTTCCTCCATTGTGATTGTAGTTCTACTTTCTTTGAGGAATGATGTCAATTCATTTGCAATAATATCATATCTATATATATACATATTATCTTATGATCATACTGACCCCACAGTAGGTAGATCCCTTGTGTGTTCTTTGTATGTTTATGTGATATTTCCCTTGATTTGTCTTCGTTTGGGGGCATCTCGTAGTGGAAACATAATACGTAGATTTGTTTATGTTTTCATTCAAGCCATTGCTCCTGTTAAAGTGTTAGAAATGAATTTAACGTGGGGGCATATGCTCTACTCACTTTTTGCACACACACGTTCAAAATATTTTCAAAAACTTAAAACTTTTTCCCTTTATGGATTAAAGACTAATCCTTAAAGCACGGATTTTTACTTTATAGGATCTCTTGATCCCTCTAGTTTCAATTTACAATGTTTTGATCCTTTAAGGTCGGAAGGTGTCCTTAAGAATGGATATCCCTGATGGATTGACTAGTGAGTAGCCACATTCACTGGGTGGTTCAACTCCATCTTTCCAATTGCATTGTTTCCTTGTGTGGTTCACAATGGGACATAAATTCTCACTGGGCGAGGTAATCACACCCTCTCTCTTTTTCCCCTTAACTGGTGATATCTCTCTTATCGTGATCTTAGGGTTGATAAAGACTTAAGTCCCTGAGGGCTTGAGGATTCCTTTGTCCCTTTTGATTTCAATAAGATTATCTATTCTTTATGATCTCCTTTACCAAGAGTTTGCGTTGAGTCCATACTCTTGCTAAAGTGGGGGCTAAATGTATAGTCACAAAATGGAAGCACTTCCATTGTAGACTGGTTTAGCTTTCCAAAAAAGTGGTTTGGGGTTATTTCAAGTGCCTTGAATGGGTCTCTGACTTGGATCTAGCTTTTTCCCCATGTTCTGCCCCATTTCCCATTTTTTCCAGCCTATTTCTGACACTCCAAACTGCAAACTGGATTTTTGAACTCATGGTCAAAGTCGACCTTGACCTAGGTCAGAATCAACCTTTTTTTGACCTATGGTCCAAATTCTATATTTCCAAGGTTTCCAGATGTCAGGCTTTGGAAAGAGTTAATTCCCGCTTCCGGGTTGGCTGTTTCGGTCTTCGGAGAAACAAATCTTAAATTATATTTAATATAGGTCCTCTTCTAAGGGTATAGGTCTAATTGGAATTTAATTCTCCTATGTAGGTATCTCTAGAAGATTATTCCCTAGTTTCATACATAAGGAAGCTTTCTCCTCTCATTTTCTCTAAGACCTGATAACTATGATCATCAACTATCAAAGACTTGAAGAGTGAAATCCAAAGGTGAAGAAGAAAGATTTGAAGCAAACCAAGTAGCCATTGAAGCATTCATCCATTCTCAAGCATTCAAGCTCTTCTCAAGCACTCAATTTATCAAGAAGATCCATTGGTGGCCATTGAAGGATTCAAGCTCCATGGAGCCTCCTTGTTGAAGATTTCTCCATCCACATTCCTCCAAGCCTCTTCCTATTCCAAGATCCATTCAAGAATTGTGTTGAAGATCTACAAGCAATCGATTTGAGACATCCTACATTCTACATTCTACAATCTACATCCATTTGGTGCATGCATACTTGTGGATCCACGGATTCAAATCCACCACAAGGGCCTCTACAAGCAAGGTGAATTTGTTCATTTACTTTGTTTTACTTATGCAATTTCAATTATACTTTAAGGTTAATTCCAAAACCGGAGTTTGACTAAGGAAAACCCCTCCGCCCAACAAAAAAATCCATTTTTCTTGTAGGTACAAGATCAGAACAGCAGATCAGAGTGCAGATTCAGATACCCTTTTTAGAAAACTTTCGAGATCTGGAAATAGATTTCCCGTCGGAGACTTTTTAGGTCAATTCTTCCCTAGTTCAGAATCAAAAATTTTGGGTCAATGGTGACATTGACTTGAGGGTCAAAATTGGAACTGTGTCAGAACGGAAAAAGGTTTCTAGTTTTTTGTTCGTCTCTGATTTTCTATTCCAGATCTAGTCTCAGATTTTCTAGAAACTGAGTGCAGACCTCTGAAAATAGCATTCTTCAAATCTGTAACATTTCAAGGTTAATAATTTCCTCCTATCCATTTCAATTAAAGTTATTAATCTTTCTATATCTATCACACATTCTTTTCTAAAATGGGAATTTAAGATCTTCCTCTTTGCTCTTATCTCCAAATGATTGATTCGTTTATGCATTGATCCTTCCTTTGGGGTTAATCAATTTGGATCCTTCATTTGTGTATCTAAGGATAAAAGGGGAACATCTTATCTACCCCCTACATTTCATATCTTACACATTGGTAAACATAAATAAAACAAACATCTATTTTATATGTTATAACTAGTAAAACCCTTCTTATCATCATCCTGATGTGAAAAGGTTGTTACCTCGTAATGATGAAGAGAAATATGAATGTTGTTACAAAATCAAAATTGTTACCATGCTTTTGTATCATATAGATTCAACCCTTTCAAGCACCTCTTCCCTAAAATTTTTATGGCCCATACATTCACTTTGGGTACCAACACTTGTAGACCCCGCTTGATTATATTTCCCATGTGTAAAGGTTGCAAGCTCATGCAAATGAGAAAGTGACCTTTTGTTTCCCCAAATCAAAATTTTGGGCTCCTCGTCTATCACCAAATCTTGACTTTTCACATGTCCTTCCCGAGTGGTCAAATATGGTGGTGTCTTAGATGATTCTTCTCCGAACGATGTCTCAAGGGTACAAAGTAATTATTTGGGAATTCTTTAACATATTAGATGTCCTTAGTATGTAAATTGTTGGAATCATTGTCTCTCATTTCTTCATTTATGAGTTCATCAATCCCCTCTACTATTTGTTTGATCTCCATCTCCCTTGTACCGACTTCTTGATCTATAGTTGTAGATAAAATAAACTTCTAATTTTTTATTTGTATAGAGAGAAATGAGTCATGCTAAGCTGCTAACAAATATCATCAACCTCATTTTCCTTGTCTTCCCCAAATTTGATAGAAAAATCCCTATCAATTAATAGCTGCAAGTAGTCTGATTTCATTATTTCAAATGTTTCTTGATGGTGTCCAACTGACTACTATTAACACCACATGCAATTATTTTTTGCCTCTCATCAATCTATCCTTCAAATCTTGCAATGTTAAGGGCCTATGTTCAAATTCATCTAGGGTACATGAGCTATCACACCAGCGGAAACTTTAGTGGCGATTATTCGCCATTTAGCGAATGTCGCATGTCGGCGACCCCAGAATTGGAGAATATTTTTGACATATTGGATTGACCCTATCGCACGACATTTATTAATATTGGGTCCAAAGCCCGGGCCCATCGCCCATCGGTTTATTTAATTTTTCCATTTCTTACACATTATCGCCAATGGAATATAAATTTTGGTCCCCATAAATTTATAACATTCGCCTATAATTTCTAAGCGACCCCAAATCGACGGCCTATATTTGCCTGGCATTTTACGGATGCGTGTCTCTAACCGATGTAATTTAGTCAACTTTATTAATCATGCAAAGGTATTGGACGACCCATAATCACCTCAAAAATAACAAAAGACATGTTATAATTACATGGACTTTGCCAAATATTTGTATACCTAATACCTCCCGCCAAATTTTTTGAAGAAGGATTAGTATAAAAACATTCTGATATCTCTATGATATTTCTATATTTGATCGTAGCGAAGTTTCAGAAGTTTCAGACTATTGAGTGCAACTGTATACTCAATGCTGCATTGGCGAGTGGCGACTACATTGCTGCATTTTAATTTGAGGAAAATGTAAGTGATACTTATTCTATGACTGTGATTTTGAGTTCATTTACATTATTTCAGAATAGGTTTGCAAAAATGGGGTTTCTTTTCCCTTTCGGCTTGAAATACACCGTACATCGTTGATTTGTGCTCATCCAACAGTCGCTGGCACTATCCCATTAACTTTTGGCTTGTCATTTGATGTCACTAGGACATGTGTGAGTGTAACTTAATCATTTTAAATTACAACTTTAGCTTATTAGTTATTATATTTAATAAATGTTATTAAATGTTTAGTTTTACAGTGTAGTCAGATTTAGATTTTAATTCAATTATTTCTATCTTATAATCACACATCGACATGACACATTGGCAAATTAAAAATAAAAACTTGCTCTGGACTAATAAAGAAACTTAATCATTTTAAAAATTCAGAATCTCAGTCTTCAGATTTAAAAATGGAAGTACTAATCCATCACTTAAGCATATACTTAAATGTCTAATACACAGGTAAATCAACTAATTAAAATATTGTAATCACAGAGAAGTCTAATAATCATTTTTTGTACCCATAAAAAGAAAATTGAAACGAACTTGGAAAATTTTTATTATTTTTTTTCAAAAATTTACATCGTACGGTAAAAACATAAACCTACTAGGAAACTTCTTATCGGTTAAAAAAAATTGAAACTTTGCATGTCCATTGTCAAAAACCTAGGGTAACGGGAATGGATAAACTAGGGAATCAAGGATCTTCATCTTCCCTTTCGTCTGAGTAGAATTTTCCAGAGATGATAATCTCTGAGAATTCGTCAAGCCATGTGTAGTCTGACTCGTTGAATTCATCAAGGTAAAACCATTTTCAGAGAAAATCCATCCCAAGTCGTACCCATTTCCTATGTCGCGTTGCTTTCTCATCATTGAGGTTCAACAGAAAGGGTTGTCTAGCCATATTTCTGCCCGACACCAACAACTTGTGTATATATCTTGGCTAAGGGATCCCCACCCCTAATTCTGCAAAAACAGCAACATTGACATCGTCCTTCAAGAATTTCTCTTTAAAAACCTTCCTCAACAACATCAGCATATCCACCTTCTGTCCTCCGAGGTCGAGGAGAGACGCAAAAAACTAGGACGTAATATCTGTGTAGACATGGTATCTGTCGACATTCTCAAGGAACTCTCGACCCAATAACATCAACATAGCATAATTTATAAAAGCGTCGCCACCAACCTCCCTACAAACAGAAGTGAGGATTTCTTCCGAGACATTGCCCAAAAAGGACCTCTGGTCATCTGGGGATGTACATCTCAAACGGATTGGTGTAGCCATCTTTAATTCTCGAAAGCCTAAAGACCTAAAAACCTAAACCTTAAAACCAGAGGCACAATTTCTACCACCGGCAGCTCTGACTCTTAATCTACCAAAAGAAAAATGAAGAAGAAAGAAACCAGATTCTCTTTAAATAGTCTCGACCCCTTGATTGATAGTAGTGATCACAAATACTTAGCAATTAATAATTATTCTTTCTTTAATTGTATTTAATGCAATTTCCATAAATTCATTATGCGTATTATGTGTGTGAGAGATTTAAATTGACCGTCCTTAATCTTTCATATCTAAATGTAAATCTTTCCCATAAATTTTCCCATAAATGCATGTGTACTATTGACAGTTGAAGATGACAGTTAAAGAATGTCACTGACGAGGCATTTATTTCTTTTCGAGTTACGAGTTACAAGTTGCAGTTGCACTATCCACCGTCCACGTCAACAAATAACCAGTAGTAATCAATGATCATGGTTACGGTGCACTTTTTAAGGCTTGATATGTGTCATCATTCCGGTGACTTCCTGCAGAAGTCAGTTTCCTTCCGAAATTTGATCCAAAATTAAATTTCAACCATTGATCTAGGATGATCAAATGGTCTCAAATAATACATTTAACAATACCTAATTAGGTTACGTGTCCAATGTGTGATCAGTTATATTTGCAACAAATAAAAGCGATATTTGCTGCACGTTGCATTAATTATAATGTTACGTGTCATTATTCGGGTGACTTCTTGGAAAACTATGTTTCCTTCACGAAATTGGGCCAAAATTAAAATTCAGTCGTTGATCTAGGATAATCAAACGGTCTCAAATAAGACATATAATATTAGTTGGCGTTGGCCCACATGACGCATTGACGAGTCCCATCTTTTGAAAATCGCTAAATAAAATATTTATTTTTCCCATAATTAACGATAGATTAGCCAATAAAATAAATATATTTTCAAATGACACATAAAAATAGCCAGTACAAATATTTTTTTTACCTTCACAAGAAAATAATTCGCCTCATATATTATATATTTTCCCCCACATTAATTTCTAATTCGCCACGATTTTATAAAATTTTCGTTTGCGAGGGAAAAAATCGCCTATGCCTTTATATTATTTTCTTCATTTGGAAATTTTTTTTCCATCATCAATAAAATTTTGTCCCTAAATTAATGTACGATTCACCAAGCTTTTACACTTTTTCCTAGGAGGGGGTTTCTTAAAGTTATCCTTGTATCACACATTACATTTTATGAATTGTTCTCAACTATGAGAATATTATCTCCATCACACTTTTTGGTTTCTCTAAAAGATGCCATACACTCTTCATGTAGAACCAATGGGACAACATTATGATCATATATGGATTCATCAAAGAAGTTTCTCTCTTCATTTATTCTATCGATGCGGATCTGAAAATCACCAATAAAGAGTTTTGAATACTCCTCACATGTGATGATTCATTCTTCGTGGACACATTATCCACCTTAGTTGATTGGAAGTCATTAGCCTTTTTACTTTCATCATTCTTAATAACAAGTATATTCAAAGTTTTAGATTTAGTTTGATCCTCATGAGTCATGGCCCCATTCTCACCTATGTTGGTTCCCAAAACAACAGATTGGAAATCCAAGAGATTTTGCAACTTCTTTTATAAGGATTCCTCAATCAGTTCTGGCCAACGAATGAGATTGATCAATGATTGAATTCCCTTGCACTTTTGGCTCGACAAGACCAAGGCGGGTAAACCTATTCCTTAACCCAAATTATGGGTTTAAGGCTTTATATAGTAGATAGAAACTTAATTGACTTCTCAAGGTGGCAAATATCCCTGAGACAGGTTGAGTTGTGTGACTTCACAATTTATTGCTTGCTTGTATTGAAAATATTGATTAAAGTGATTTGATATTCGAAAATGCTCTTAAAATAGAGATGATTAGCAATAAACCAAGTACTCACTCCTTGAATAGATATAAGACCAGTGCCTTCTCCTATTTGGGTTATAGAGTCATTCCCGTTCAACCTTATATAAAATCTTGTAAGACAATATATATATCCCAATACAACATCAACCAACCAATGTTATCAATGCAGAGAATTGTTAAGCCCACATATTTATCAGCCCAATTGAATTTAATTTCTTCCAAAGAAAACCAACTAGACAAGAAACAGGAGGAAAAGACTATCTCACAAATTTTCTTGATATTCAGATAAACATGATTCAGCAACCAATAATTACAGAAGAGTAGTTACAATAGAAATAATCAGCAAACCTCAAAGTTGGACAAAAAACATTAGTTCTTTATAATATTTTCAAAAGATAAGTACACCTAAGTTTTTGCTTCAATTGTAGCCCCTAAAATATGTATATCTATCCTCTAATATTATATTATCATATTATATCCCCTTAAATGGTCTTGGTATCCCTTTTACAAAAATGAAAGGATGCGACAAGCTACAAACCATTTCAAGTATCTTTTCAAAACTGTTAATGTTTGTAGCTTCAGTCGTATGATCATTAGAATATATATAATACATGTTGATTAATAATAATATATTATATATGTTATATTATTATTAATCATATGAAATTTAATATTTAATATTAAAATATTATATTATTTTTAATTAATAATTGATTGATGAAACATTATAAGATTGATTAACTTATGATTAATAGGAAGAGGCATGTCCTTTCTTATAAATAATAATGAATAGACATGTCCCTGTTAAGTTTCAGGATTTGCACCCTTAGCCGAACTGAAAGTGTTCAGCAATCCTTACTTAACATGGGAATTATTTCACTACGTGAGACCTGGATAATGAAATAAAACCTCCGGGTTCTAGGCCGGC
>MU226972.1:561841-581889 GCA_018584345.1 Thuja plicata | reverse complement strand
ATCCCCAAAATAGCATAAACACCCTTTCTGTCACATATATTGGATTCTTCAAGTGGGTTACAGATTCTGCAAATATATTTCAGGACTCAAAACCAGTCACAAAAACCTCTTTGCATAAAATCAGAACCCTTTCACAATGAGCCTTCAGCTCCTACTTAAGCATTTTTCTCAACTGCATCATTTATGAGGGCAAAATATCAGGGGTCGGATTCAGAGAACAAGGCATAGTTTAAGCCTTAAAAATCTTTGAAAATGTGCCTCTTAGTGGCTCAAAAGCCAACCCAGATAACAGCAACATAAATACCCCTCATAAATGCATTAAATTTCTCTAGAAGGCTCATACAAAGTCTTTAAAACGTAATAACTTCACTGCAGAGGGAGACTGACTTACCTTTATGACTCAACACTTAGGAAAAAAACTTTTTAGAAAATATCTGTCTTTTAACCTCCAAAAGAAAATTAAATATTTATTTTTGCATAAAATCAGATTTAAATAATTTATATTTTGTAAATGAAATATAAAAAATTTAATATGAATTAATGATAATTTATTATAATATAATTTATTCCCTTATTTTAATAAATATTTAATTATCGTAATAACATGTTAAGTGATAATGTTTTAACCACTTAACATTTTATTAAAATAATTGTATTTATTAAAATATTTAAATAAATTATGTAATAATAAATTAAGCAAGAAATGAATATTTAAAATTTTACTTTTTGAAAGAATAAAATTAAAAAAATTTTAAAAGACATATACTTACTAAAAAAAAAATAAAACCTAAGCATCAAAATACAAAAAGAAACGAAGTCGGCCTTGCTTTGTAAAAGCAATACAAATGCCAAACTTGGCGACCCATGGTATGAAAAGAAACCCTAAAAGCTAGAAGCTTCATTATCTTTTTGGTCTTCATTATTTTCGCATTGGAGTAGAATGTGGTAGAAGGAGGAAGGAAGAGGGTTATGAAACCCTAGCCGCCATGAAAGAAATTACTCTGTCACTCTGCAAACTTGCCATTTCCTCCCCTTTTCGCCGTTTTTCAGGTTAAAAACCGCGCCATTTGCCTGGATCTGAGTCGCCATGGAAGAAAACACGGGTAAGGGAGACTTCTTTTTGCTACATCTCTGAAAAGAATTAAAGATCTTTGATGCCATTCAAACATGCTTTTTTTTTTTTTTGTTTCGTTTCCCTTTCTCTCTACTATTGTATATACTGCATCTTCAACTCCATCTGCTGTTTATTGATGAAAGTCTTCTCCATTCGCTGGAAACTCTGTCTTTTTTTGTGATTAAGCAAGATGCTTGCTGCTTTCGAATTCATCATGAAAAAACGTGGCCTCAACTGGTGCTTAAAATCCAGGTCTTTCCTTTGATAGTTTATAAAAAACGGCTAGGGTTTTACTGAACATGTGTTTGGAATCCTTTTCTTTAAAAGTCTGCTGGCTTTTACATTAATGCTCGGCTTGTTTTGAAGGAAAAACTGTACATGATTGTAATGCTACTGTTATTTAGCAACGCCTTTCATGAAATATGTATCTTTTACCTTCTTAGTTGTAGACACGCTTTTGAAGTATTCCTTAGTTGCTTGAAAAGAGACTTTTGCTATTTCATGAAGCTTCTGGGTTCTAAAAAAAATATGCAACTGGGTTCGAGTGAAAACGCCATGTAACTGAAAAAAAGTTTATTGCTCTTTTTTTTTTTACTGTTTTAACTCCATGTAAATTCGACCTAAATTATGATGAAGCCTTGTCCTCCCATCGTCATTGTCTTGTTCAAATGACCCCCCTAATGCAATCTTTGTAAGGCCAGAAAGGCCTCCCTTGGAAGATCCATGAAGCTTTTGAAGGTCTAAAATACCCTCACAGAAGTGGAAACAGTCCAACTCTCTATATGACTTTTCCTCATCACCCATTTCGCATGCCAAAGCAACCAGGTATTGAATAAGCTGAGGGTCATCATTGGCAGCCATCTCTGCAATCTCCCAACATGCTTTCCTGGCAAGCTTCTTCAGTTTACTCCTTTTATAATGATAATAAGAATCTGGAAATTCATGTTTCAATTTATACTTGTTAACAATGTTGTATGCCTTCTTGAACATTTTCATATTGGTAAGATGTTGTACAAGAGAGAAAATCATTTCTTTCCCCATGTAAGATGCCCACTGTTCTGCAACTTCAACCTGGTTATCATGAATCATGGTATCCAGAAACTCATGGGGAGTAGAATGCTGAAGAGACAATTGCTTTAAAAGAGCCACAGCACTGGAGTAATTTCGAGATCTTATCAACTTCAAAATAAATGCCTCCACATTTATTTTTGCTTTCACAGATTTCTCAGACTCCAATGTTGATTTATATAGTGCCTCTTCTAAGTCCTTCAACCCAACATCAAAAACTATTGCCACTTTGATAAGGATGCGGTCCTCAAGATTGACAAATCCAACTACTACTCTATTAAACAACTGAGCTGCTAATTTCTTTGCTTCAACAGAATCAGCCAATGGTCTGTTTAAATTGTATGTCTTCAACCTCTTCCTGGGTAAGACCAAGACACTCCCTAAACATTGGAGTACTCACAAGAGGCTTTGCATCTAGGAATGATCCATCTATAAGAACATGATTCAATTATCGTTGTTGGGCCATTGCAATACCAATAGCATCTTCAACCTTTAAAGAAGCTAGTTCATTCAATCCTTTCTCAACGGAAAGCATATTCTCAATATTTCCATCTCCATTTAGATCACTCAAAGTAAAAGCAACTCTACCCTTTTCCTTGACCCCGCTATTTCCTACATCTTCTAAAGTATTGTTTCCATTAATATGCCCTTGCCTTGCTTTGAATCCAGCTGACATAATATGGTGAAAAGCTAGACCCCAATAACGAGCAAGCCAACACCTCTTGAGAACCACTTCTTCCATCTCTTCTTCTGTTAAAATCATTCTTTGCATCATAAGCCGTGATGAATTTTCTTCTGCTTCTACTTCATGTGCTTGTTGAACACTTTCTAATGCTTCACCTTTTACAGTCTGGGCTCCACTTCCAAACGAAGAGCTGCTATTCTATCATCTTTATCTTTTATTGCTTGTTTCTCAGCTTTAAGAGCATCCTCTCTTTGTTGCAATGCTTTCTGTTTTTTGGTGAGCAAATGAGCATCTAAAGATAGACTTTCTCCGAGCAAAGCAACCATCATAGGTAACTTGTATTCTGCAGCACATTGCCTCAAATGCCGAGGTGCTGCCCTCACATTCTCCACAATAATCACTGCCAACGCAGCTCTACCAGACTCACAGCCATTTAAAGATTTGATAGTCCTAAATACAAGACCTCCACCATGCTGCATCCAAAAGAAGAGAAACAAAGTCTATTCCAGTAGCATCTGTTGTGAGACAATTTGGAATTGTATTGGAATTAATCATCAAACTATATGAATTTTGGGCCATATCTGGTTTGACTGAAAGCCCCTTCTGATGCTGGTGCTCGCTTATCTTTGCTTGATGTTCCTGCATATCTTTATATAATCTGGTTTCTTTATGCTTTCATGCCCTGCTCCATCTTCATTCTCTGAAAATGTGGCTGTTTCCTTTCATCTGTTTGCACTTTAACATGATTTATTACAAAAGGTTTCAATGTTATGAATAACACGTCCCTTTAATATAATAATGCTTTTGTTTTGTCTGATCTTGCAACCTGTCAAGTAATTATTTTAATGTATATGTCGGGCTCATACCCGAAGGGAGCCTCGGTTAGGGGCACATATATATTAAAATAATTACTTTCCTGCACACGGAACAAACACATTAATAAATTCCTCTTCTGAAACACTTCACACCAGCACTAAATCTCTGATTTTCTCTCTCTTTCCCTGATTTTAGCATTGTTTAAAAGGCAGCGTAGGCGTAGAGAACATCATGAATGATCAGTCATTGCTTAGATCCACATGGGATCTAACCTCATTTTTTCCTCCATTTTTGCAGGGCTCAGGAACGTATTGGGGAACTTGCAGACCAAAGGCGGATCAAAGACGCTTTCTGAATCAGCAACCTGGATCAGCAACCTTTCTAACCAGTCAAAGCATTCAGGCAATGACTGGTTACTCTTGACCTCTTTCTCTCCTTCTATTATGTCTTTTAAATGCTGTTTAAAATAATGTTGAGAGATAGGCTATGCTCACGGCTTGTGTGAGTCTTTTCTGAATTGTTCTTAAATACATGCACTTGCATTTCCAGATGAATGAACTCAAAAAATGAAAGTACCTTATCATTGTTCAACATATATGAAAAAATATATTTAGAACTTGCAATGTATTTATGTTGTTGTACCTCGACTGATTGCATGACATTCAATAAGATGGACTTCCTAGTCAAAAACTGCCCTTGGTGAAAATGCTAAAATCTGAAGTTTTGATAACAGTTACTTGAAGTAAAAATCAGCATGTGTGAAATTTTGGTAACAGTCCCATGAAGGGACATGTCTCTCCTAGCCTCATTCCTAATATAAATGAAAGAGAGATTGTTGCATTTGGAAAACACATACAAAATAGAGTGCTATTACATTTGCAGCTATCCTAAAACTTAACAAAAACTATAATCTAAATCTAATGCTAACAACTGAAACTAGTTTATTACAATATGATAAAAAGAGTCTCTTGAAAATATTTTGTTTAATCAAGAAATAAATTTGTCCCATGTCTTGCTGTAATTATTTTCAAATTTGTTATTTTTCCTCAAGCTCTAGATTCTTCCGGGAAGTTGTTAGCTAAAAATATTCTTACACTCATTAAATAATACCCATATGCAAAATATTATAACATTACAAATCATAATTAAAAAACGTTATATTTGGTTAAATTGAGTGAAAAAATACTTCCTGTCATAAAAATGATTTATCCCATATCACCACTTTTATCGCTTCTGTAGATAAATCTCCAGCTTGTAGATAATATATCTTATAAATGCATCATATCACCTTCAACAAGGAAAGAATTTCTCCAAAATATTCTTTTAATACAAAGAACAATTACGTTCCTTCTTGTCTTCTAATAATGGGAAAAATATTTTCCCTTTCACTTGAAAATGAATTTTTCTTCTTGTCTTCTAATAATTTTCAAAATATTTCTAGCCAAGCCAATCACTGAGACGATGGTGCTTTGGAATGCCTTATCAATGGATGACCACATCCTTCTCAAAAAGAATTCACAGCGTTGTTGGAAAAGTTTGTGATTTTCATCTCAGACTACATATCATGGGCTGTCACTTCCATGAGGTTGTCTATTCGAAAATTGTGATGTATTGTAAATATATTTGCCCTTAATGACTCTAAATTCAGACTGCCTCATTTCTAAGTTCCTCCACTTCATTTAGACAATCAATATGCCCTTTTCATGCTTCATTAGTACAGAGTATTACCAATACTTTAAAAGTTTCTTAACCCTTTCAACAAATATACTTTCTACATACATTTTGTTCTTCTGCATGGCTCGAAAGTTTCTTTGTAAACATTCATCCCACAGATTATATATTTTGGGATACTTCAAAGCTTCTCCATCAACTTGTTTCTTTGTATATACCGTACTTTGTGTTTTAACATTTCCATTCTTCGTTTATTTTCAAATGGAACTTTTATTTGAAATTTTAATTTCTCCGCGGCCATTTTGGAGAAATTTTATTGCAAGCTAATTGGGCATCGTGGGGCTATGAAATTTGGTGAAAGTTTATAATAATTAAAATAAAACAAGGGTTTTATCTCAGATCATGAGCAGCTTGCCAAACTGGGGTACTTCATTTGTAAAATTACCTGCCTAAGCCAGCTGCGAGAAAATGTCAACTTTAAAATAACATACCAAATAGGCTCCGGTGTTGGCGAAATCAGAATCGGAGACTCCTGTGACCATCCAAAGACTTGTGAAAATATCTGATCTGAAAATTTTGCACATTTTTGAGATGCCAAATTTGCCTCGGCAGCATTCAAAAATTAATTAAAAAATCCATCAAAACTCCTGCAATCTTCATGAAATTGCACAAGCGCATAGTCACATATACCAAGAAACTTCTCACCAAACGGTTTTCCAAGATCTTTTATGAGTATCAAAATTTTAATTGCCGAAGTTGGTAACTTTTCATTTTCAAAAATTTCACTGATAAACTGTTGAAAATTGCATTTGCTTTTGGGCTCAAAAACCTGTCAAATGACCTGATGAAGATCTGCAATCTGGAACACAAGTTTATTTCCATATAGAGAATTACAAGAACCAATACCTCTGATAATATATTTGTTCAACCAAGAAATATTAAATTCCAAAGTGAGCTCCTTGACTGATGTTGTCACCCCGCAAACAACAAATCTGCATAAACTCTATTCAGTTTTAGCCTGGCAAAAATATCAAACAGAATCATAGAGCTTTGAAATTTGGCATAAGGCTTCATTGTGACACATAAAATTGTAGGAAAACATTAAACTGACAAAGAAGAGCAGAGGCATTAAGATATTCAATCCCAAACATGGCTACTTGCAAGAATTGTGAAATACAGTTTGCAAAGTTTGTATGTACTTTAAAATTTCACCTCATAGGTGTATCAAATTAGGTTTGGGAGGTTGAGAATGGATGAACACACTTATTTATAGGTGACAAACATGATTTCAAGGGCAATTCATATGTTGAGGATGGAATTTAGGAGATGAATTTTTTAGGGTTTTTACAATGTATGGGGCTTTAAATTTTTCAAAAATTTACAATCTCAACAACATGTATCTTTGCCCTCATCACCACTTGCTGCACTATGGTTTTTCTCTTATTAATTTCACAAATATGATTTAGTGTCTACGCCTCCTGACATGTGAAACAAATCTGCTCTTTCGTCATTTGATTCTTACTTTTTTTGGAAGACCTACTATCTATAAGCTCATTGAGATTAGTTCATTTTCAGTCATTTTTTCCTTGGACCTTCCAATTTTATAGTCAATCAATTTTTTTGAGAGTTCATAAACCATAGGTGAGATATTATGCTCCTTTATCCAAATGGCCAACAAATATGACTCCAATTGTTTTTGTTGTTTTGTTGTGTTTTTTTTGCATTTTTTTATCAAATTAGGATATGATATTGTTTTTTTATTAATTTTATATCAGATTCGTCAAAAAATCCAAGAAGAGCAAAAAGAAATGAAAGACCACCCCCCGTAAACCCTCCTTGTCCACCACCATCGCCAACCGTAAACCCTCCTCAAAATTCTCCTCGTCCACCACCATCGCCACCCGTAAACCCTCCTCAAAATTATCCTCGTCCATAACCACCGCCACCTGTAGACCCTCCACATGTGCCATTAGATCATGTAAATGCAACACAAGAGGACCTTATGCAACGCCTTAACCAGAATAGTCAACAAATTAATATATTAATCAATAGGTTGAAGGCTTCCGGTCTTCAGCATCACTCTACCCTCGCCACTACATTAGAAAAAAATGTCCAATAGTGCAAATGAGGTGACAAAATGGGGTTCATGTAGGGATAGGCGTCATACATATTATGTTGATGGTTTATCATATGAGGATGTGAAAAGAAAAGGCATAGAAAAACATGACATATGTGCCCTTTTTACCGATCCTAATACTAACAATTCTCTAGAAGTTAATACAAAACGGTTTCCTATACATTGGTGTGCTCATAGGGGGATGAAATCAGCTTTTTGGGATAGGTGGTACATGGTATTTGACCAACCACCTTGTAATAATAATGAGGTGCCTTTATATTTTTTTAGGAAGCTATATTGTGAGTTTATCCTTGGCGAGAAGCCAAATTACTTTGACTTTCGTGAGTTCCAGGGTAGAGGGAGAGGCTCTGTGCAGGATAGACCTAGGGCACATAGGATTACCTGACCACATGAGAGGAGGCGTACTGCGAGAAAACCCCTCATTCATGTTGTGGTCCCAGTAGTGGTGAAGGAGTATATGGATATACAAACTCTTCATGCAGCTACATCATTGACTAATGTCATTATCGAACATGGCACTCAGTTAGTTGGAGAGGATGGATCAGTACCTATGCCACCTCCATCTTCATCAGATGCGCCATTAGGATCATCTCATCCCGTGCCAGCTCCATCATCATCAGATGCACCATTAGGATCATCTCATCTCGTGCGAGCTCCACTATCATCAGATACACTTGCAAGGTCAGCCCATCGCATTGAGCATATCTACATCAGTTGTAATGGTATATGTGATGGGGTAGATAGTCGGGCGAGTGTGGATGGTTCGACATCCCATTCATGTGTACATTGCAGGAGAAGATGTCAAGCATCCACTACTGAGGATGTGGACCTCACAGATGATCTGTTGTCAATGATGTGTGGTACAAAGCCGACACAGGTTTGTTTAAATTTATGTTTTGACATGTTATTTTAATTAATTACCTAAATCTATTAAAAGTAAATAAATTTTTATGTATAGAAGAATCTAAAATGATACATGAATAATATACATTGCAGGGTGCAGCTGGTGGTACAAGCACACCAAGGAGTGCTTGTTCTAGTAGACGTAGATGGGTAGCTCAAACACCTGAGGTAATCTTTTATAAATTGAATAGTACGTTGTTTTCAAAATATCATATCTTAATAATTTGTATGGTGGTAACTTAGTGTATGTTTTTTTTCTATCGCTTTATGGTCAAAGAATTTTTTCTAATGTAATTCAACTCAAGGAATTCACTTCCTTGTCTAGTCATCATGACTCAAATTGATTTGAACTCCCGCCCTCCATCCTTGGACTCAATTCAACCAATGCTGAACTCATACATAGAGTCATACCCCAACCAATCACTTATTGGCTTCTAAATCAACCTTGAACATCATTCGAAACATCCAACCATCGTTCTTTTACTCTTATTTCTTGTTCAAAATCATGAATACAAACTCTGATTATTCACTAATTGTGAGTATCCTTGATCCTTCAATACACCTCCATGGCCTTCTAAAGAATCCCAACATATAACTTCTAAGACACCCCAAGAACCCCTCAACTTATCACAAGGTCCTTATCATATCGCTCAAATCACATTCACTTGCTAGTTCAGTAAACTTTACTCTCTGGAATTTCACTGTCATACTAGGACAATCCCCATATACTAGTCCATATCTTCACCATAGACAAGAACCCATCTACACCCTAGGTTCATAAGTACCCCAAATATTTTCATCACTGTCCATACCACCTACTTTGATGCAAGTGCTAGAAAATGGAAGTGTTTCCTTCTGAAACCAATTAGAACACTTAGGTATCCACAAAACAACATCAAATCCATAATTAGGGCCCTTGGTGCTCGGTTCTCTAGAAGTTATACACTAGTGTGTATATTCAAATTTGGTGCATACATCGAGATATACACCTAGGGCTCGATCATATGGTCATCTCCCTACATAAACACAAAAACAACTTGCAAAATCTTTGAAAGCATATTACAAAGAAGCTTTTCACCAGATATTATCCAATTCCCATGGTGGAAATGCTTCAAACTTGAAAAACAATGTGAAACTCTTAGAAATGAACAAAAACCAGAGTTGCAAGGACAAAAATCATGATAACTGGAGTTAAAGGTAAGATCTCTTCACCAAACTAGTTGCATTCGAAGGCTAAGACATAGGGGAATCTGGTCGAGTCAATTTTATGTAGAGTTCAATCCCATGACCATAGTGTACCAAGTGGCTTATAAGTGCCCAAACTTGAAACTAGGTCTCACAATTGGATCTCAATGATAGACTAACTCTAAAGCCTTGAACTACAATATGTCTTGGGTCCCTTGGGACCAAGAGGGCACTGAGAACATCAAGGGTCTGAAATCTTCATGAGACTCCATGTGCTAGGAGGTGCTTCTGCACCATAATCTCATCCTAAAAGCACTCTAAATCCCTCCATGCTTTAAGGGTAAACACACTAAAACATACTCACTGTTAGGCTACAACAGTCCTATTACCTGCTGCAAAAGTGGTCTTAACCTCTGACCCCCACAAATACAATCCAGACCATTCTTCTCTAACTGTGACTACAAATTTGTTCAAGAATAGTCTTTTGTGTGAAAGAAGAGAAAAAATTTATATTGTAATAAAGGTTCGTAAAATTTGTTTATAAAGTTGTGATATAATAGAGTTGTGGAGCATAATCATTTGTGGAATTCAAGTGAATCATAATCTTCATTGTAAACTATTGCTTATATATTTATTTGGTGTTTTATAGGGCTTGTCAGGGGCTTAGATTTTTGAGATTGAGGATGTCACCCTTTCTACCATTGACTTTGGCTTATAGAGCTATGTGGTATCATATTTTACACACCTCTTGTTTATAGTTTTAATTGAACCCATGCGGTATCATATTATTTCTCTTATGTTAATTTTGTTTTTGTTAGCCTACCCCACCAAGCTCGAGGTCATTAGGAAAGAGGAAGAAATCATCAGGGACATTGAAACAAGAAAAGGTAATTAAGCCCAATTTAAGTATATTGTTGAAATATTTTATGAACATTTCATTGTAGTCTATATTAATGAATACACTTGACTTGTTTATTGTATACATGTAGAATCAATTGGGTTTCACTGAACTAATGAATGCCCTAGACATTGCTGATGTTCAAGAGAGGGAGGAGGTAACATGTTTTCATATTTACTTTCAATTGCATTCTTGTTTGTTCAAAATATTTTAGAAATCATGTTCCTCTATTAGTATGTCATTTTCTACGACTTTTCATATAGAAATTGGTCATAGCTGCCTCAGATGAGGTGAACCCTTCTCCACTTCCTAAGGATCCCTTGCCTAGCACAGGAGATCTAGCTGCGGTATGCATTTTCTTTTTAGTCCATGTATTTTTTATTTTTTAGTATTTCTTGTTTATAACATGTATTTTTGTATTATTTTTTCCGTTATAGGACCCTTCACCACTGCCCATCCTTCCTCTACCTCACCATTTTTCTAGGAGTCCCTCTCACCCACGATGGAGCCCATTTCATTTATCATTTAGCCCAAGCATAAGAGATCCAGCTGAGGCTTCAGTATGCAAACTTGTATTATCTAGTTTATACATTTTTTGCATTATCTAGTATTTCTCGGTCCTATAACATCTTTTCTATTTTACCATATAGGAAAAGGTCCAAACTGATTCATCAATGGTTTTGGCTCCCTCCAGCACAGAAGTTTCAACTCATGTTGTGGTATGCATTTTCTTTTTAGTTCATACATTTTTTATTTTTTAGTATTTCTTGTTTATAACATGTATTTTGTATTATTTATTTTTCTTGTTATATGACCCTTCACCACTTCCCATCCTTCATCTACCTCACCATTTTTCTATGAGTCCCTCTCACCCACGACAAAGCCCATTTAGTTTATCATTCAGCCCAAGCATAGGATAAAGAGATGAGGTAATCAATAATTCAACTATCAGCAAATTACAGCCCAATATTTATTTATTTTGACATTATTTTGAGATAATATATATGGCTTAGCATTTGAATTGTTCTTGTGCAGAGACTTAGTGACCCAAGTACTGCTGCGAAGAATCTCAATTTTGATGATACACCATAGTCATACATATATCGAGACATTGTATAGATCTAGTTGTGGTCAATGAATGACCAATATATATATGTGTGTGTGTGTGTGTGTGTGTGACATTTGTACATTATATATATCGACCTGGACATAGTTGATGTCATTTTTTGTAACTCTATTATGGATTTGGCATGTACACCATGTATTGATATGTATGCTATTATTGTTCATTTTGTTATATATGAAACTTCAAATTTGATCCTTGAATTTGTTGGTTGGATGTTTATGCCTTAAGTGTATTCTTGTTTCACATGACTTGCGTATATGCATGTGTTTTGATAAATTAATGTACTTGTGTGTGTACTTCATGTATATTCATGTCTATGACTCATAACCTAAATTCATGTGTATGACCAACGTGAATGACTTAAGTGAATTCATGTATATGCTTCATAATGTATGTACTACATGTTTGCTCCAGGACATAAACAATTTTATGATTTAAGTGAATTAATGCTTGATGTGCTACATTGTATTTAGGTGTATATTTCATGCTCTATATGTATGCACTCCATGACTTAAGTGAATTTATGTTTGTAGGTGTATCTTTCATGTTCTATATAATGTTCCTTGGGTACACCTGGGAAGTTATAGGGGTCTTTGGTGCAGGGCACCCAAGCAACACCAGACCTTGGTTTCTCACTAGATTTCCCTCTAGAACCCTAAACCCTTGCTTAGGATATTCCCAAACACCTCTCAAGCTCTAGCGTATGTTCAAAGGACCTTACATGTCCATTCTAGGTCACACACCCGTACAAGGCTACATAAACACTACAAATGCAAGTAAAACTCAGGGAATCATCTGTACAAAATGCTCACACATGTGGTATGTAACTAAAACTCTATTAACCTTCAAAAATATTCAATCCATGCTCAAATACCTGAGCCTGGGTGGTTACAACTATCCATTTCTTCATTGAGCAACTTCTTGCAAAAGTTGCAAAAGTTGCTTGAGCAACTTTTGAGCATTTCTTGCTCTTTGACAAATTTGGTCAACTCGATGCTCTTTGACCCATCCTAGGACCCTAGTTAGGACACTTAGGACCCTAGAGGAGACCATATCCCCTAGTTTCTCAAAATAAGCAACTTTTACAATTTTAGACCATTGTGACAACATTTGCACCTAGGAGCAACTTGTGCTCTTACAAATATAAATGAATAAGCTTGGATCCAAAACTTATGAATCTTATTAATGTTAGCTCCATCAGCTTCAATTGGCTGGGTAAACTCTAGGGGAGACCTTTCTTCACTTGCGTAGCATCAAGAACGTTCTAGCGCATGTCAGACCGAAGTGTTCCCAAGGTGCACTAAGCTGATTTGGCAGCAATTTTTGGAGATCCATATCTCAAACCTCATGAGAGATATCAGAGATCTCTGAAGGGCACAAGGACCATCTTGGGAAGGCCTACAAGAACCTGGATCAGTTCTAGGAGATTCCACTCGGATTCCATTTTCCAACCCGAACTCGGTTGGTGCAAAAAGTGTCATTGTTGGTCAGTTGAAAGTTGCTCAATGGTGCATCTTTCAAACCGTTCATCTTGGGACCAAACTGTCAGCTCCATCATCTCTAGTTGGCAGGGTAAATTCTAGGGGAGACCTTTCTTCGCTTGCATAGCATCAAGAATGTTTCGGCGCATGTCAGATCGAAGTGTTCCCAAGGTGCACTAAGCCAAATTTGGCAGCGATTTTTGGAGATCCATATCTCGGACCTCGTGAGAGATATCAAAGATCTGTGAAGTGCACAAGGACCATATTGGGAAAGCCTACAACCACATGGCTTAGTTCACGAAGATTCCACTCAGATTCCATTTTTTGACCTGATCTCGGTTGATGCAAAAAGTCTGATTGTTGGTCATTTGAAAGTTGCTCAATGGTGCACAAGGACCATATTGGGAAAGCCTACAACCACATGGCTCAGTTCATGAAGATTCCACTTAGATTCTATTTTTTGACCAGATCTCGGTTGATGCAAAAAGTCTCATTGTTGGTCATTTGAAAGTTTCTCAATGGTGCATCTTTCAAACCATTTTTCGTGGGACCAAACCGTCAGCTCCATTGGCTCTAGTTGGCCAATTAAATGCTATTAAATGCTAGGGGAGACCTTTCTTCACTCGCGTAGCATCAAGAATGTTCCGGCGCATGTTAGACAGAAGTGTTCCCAAGGTGCACTAAGCCAAATTTGGCAGCGAGTTTTGGAGATCCATATCTCAGACCTTGTGGGAGATATCAAAGATCTGTGAAGTGCACAAGGATCATCTTGGTGTTAGTAATAACTAAGGGGGGGGGTGAATCAGTGGCTTCAAAAATTTATCCTTAAACTTAACCACCAATCAATAAATCTCAGATTATTATGTCCCTACAAGATGCATGCCATAAAATACTAATAATGATTTAACTGTCTGTTAGTTTTCCTTTTCTAACCTTATTCTCCTTTATTACCAATAAGCAGTCAAAACTATTTACCGACACTCAATAAATATGCAGAGTATACCGATCAATCTAGAAATGCATATGTGAAATGTAAAACAGTAAAGTAATAAACCATACACACATAACACATGGATTTTAATGTGGAAACCCTGTTAAGGGAAAAAACCATTGGACCGGTACCCCAAATTTTCACTCTTCTGAAGTGAGCCCTATTAGGATCCAACCTTGTTAAAGGTTACAAACACACTGTTAGGTGTGACCTTGTTAGAGGATTTTATATATAGAGGTTGTCACTTAGTATCAGGCATCTATTTGCTACCATCCTTGAATCAGCATCCTTCTTAGACTGTCAATAGGCTTTAGGCAATCTTGCTACCATCCTTGAATTAGCCTTCTTCTTAGACTATCAATAGGCTTTAGGCAACTCCAATGCTACTTTCATGAATCAACCTTTTTGGCACTCCTTGGGATGTACCTCAATATATAGAAGATTGTTAAGTCCTACTCTGTTAAGAGACTTGATGCTTCAATGGTTAAACTAAAATATAATGACCTATTTCTAATGCAACTTGAGTTGCAGATTTTCAAATCTATTTAAGTACATTACCTCTCTGATCAATGTATCAATTCAATTTTTTGTGCTCCACACTTTCTTCTCTGTGATGTTGTGCTTCACTGTTTGTCGGTGTCTGCAAAATTCTTTAGCTCTCCTTCAGCTTGATTGATTAGGACTATATGAAGTTATCCTTCATCAGTTTCTCTTCAACATCCTCTTTCTATTCATCCCCTTTATCCCCTTTTGCGTGTTATGGAAATGAATTAAACTTGTCTCTTATATAGACATGATATTCACTGTTTCTTGATTCTTGATTCTTGATTTTTGATTCTTGGTGTGAAAAACAATCTAGCCAATTAGATTTAAAGCTTAACTCCTAATTTATCTTGTAGTTATCTTTATGCCAACTGTACAAATCTTCTTTAAATTAATCACTTAACTCTGGTCAAATAAAACAATGAAAACAACCAATTAAGTCTATCTTTAGCTCTTGTCAGCTAGATATTTTGTCATTTTCTAAACTCTATGTTCTGTCAGTCAATTCTATAGTTAATCATCGGTGACAACTGCCAGTTCCATCAGTGTGACTCCAGTCAGCTTCAGGATCTCCATCCGTCGGGCATCATTGGATTTTACTCGTCGGGCAACGATGTTCTCGGCTCGTCGAGTATCCTGTGATTTTGCTTCGTCGGGCAACAATGTCTTCTGCTTGTCGGGTATCACTGTGACTTTGGTTCTTTTCTTTTACCGATGGTGTGCACTCCGTCGGTGTTATCTGTCACTTTAGTGAATACTTGACTTTTATGCATTGCTGAAGTATAATCTTTGTTCTATTGATTCTCTGAAGTCTTTGGCATTATATACATGACCGTACAGATGATATCAAGTTGACATCAATGACAATACAAACCATTAACTAATTTAATGTCTTACATTATCTTCAACTTAACATTACCAAACATTCAATCAATTACATGTCATCAATCTCTCTCTTTGGCATTGATGGCAATAAACTTATATTATCATACTATACTATTTCTAATACAATATGAAATACAATTTATTGAGATTCATCAAACTACCAATCTTTGTTTGATAACAGATAAAAATGTCTGACCGTCGGTAAGCTCTGTGTTAGCTTAGATTTGATTCTTACAGTTCTCTGTGTTTCTTGTTCTGATGTGTCACGTCCTTTCCTTGTGTCAATATCTCTCTTTTGACTGTTCTTCTTCTTTGATGTCTTTGTCTCTTGTCAGTAACCCTCCCTATGGATATAATCTCTCCCTGTTGGAGTAATCTGATAATGGATAATCTTTCTTTTTTTTTTTAAGACTGTGATACTATGGATACTTTCTCTCCCTTTGACAAAAATGAAAAACAAATATCTTACAGATATCTGACATTCATGTCAAATGATATTTTCTTTCCATCCATAATATATTCCTTGAATTTCCCTTATCCATCAGCAATACAACAATATGCTCTAGTGCTCAGTTCTGAAATATACCTGTCTGTATATAGATGTAGCTTTGAAGTTCATCTTTTTTCTCGCATCAACATGAATGATATTCTGATAATATATAGGATGATGCAGCCTTGAGTCTTTTACTAACTGGTAGACAAGGGTTTGACCCCTATTCTCTTTCTCAAGTACTCAAACGTATCCTTGGGTAGTGGCTTGGTGAAGATATCAGCTAATTATTCTTTTGATTGCACATACTCAAGTATCACCTCTTTTTCTTGAACTTGTTCTCTTAAATAATGATACTTGATTGCAATGTGTTTAGTCTTGGAATGCATGACTGGATTCTTGGAAATGTTTATTGTACTGGTGTTATCACAATAGATAATTACTGGTTCTGAGATCTTCATATGCATACCTTCCAGCAATTGTTTGATCCATGCAATATTTGAGCAGTTTGCAGCAGCAACAACATATTTTTCTTCTACAGTAGACTGAGAGATGCATCTTTGCTTCTTGCTAATCCAAGTGACAAGTCTGTCACCCACAAAGAATGCTCCTCCAGTTGTGCTCTTTCGGTCATCAAGATTTCCATCCCAATCAGCGTCGGTAAACATTTTAAGTTCAAATTTGCCTTCTCTTCTATACCATAAACCAAATTCCTCAGTATTCTTCAGATATCTTAAAATTCTTTTTACAGCAGTCATATGTGATTCCCTAGGGTTAGCAGAAAATCTAGCAACAATTCCTACTGCATGTGCAATATCTGGTCTAGTGTGTACAACATACATGAGTTTTCCAATCATTGATTTGTACAAAGTCTGATTTACCTCTGTTGTTTTTTCTTCCTTTGTTAACTTACATCCAATAGCCATCGGTGTTCCAACTAGTTTGGAAACTTCCATCTTGAATATTTTCAAGACCTCTTTGATGTATTTGGACTGTGTAATGAAAATACCTTCACTTTGTTGATGATCTATAGACCAAGAAAGAACTTGATCTCTCCAAACATAGGCATCTCGAATTCTTTGCTCATCTCATCAACAAATGATTTGCATAGCATATCATTGCCTCCAAGTATGATGTCATCAACAAATATTTCAGCAATCAAAGTGTTAGCATCAGTATCTTTTTCAAATAAAGATTATTGTTTTCACTAGTCCTTATGAATCCAATACTTATTAGATAGGAATGAAGTCATTCATACCAAGCTCTAGGAGCTTGTTTTAATCCATACAAGGCTTTTTGAAGTCTACATACCATGTTCCTCTTATCTAGATCTACAAACCCTTCTGGTTGCTCAATGTATACCTCTTCTTCAAGTATTCCATTTAGGAATGCTGACTTGACATCCATTTGATATACTTTGAATCCTTTGTATGCAACATAAGCAAGTAGTATTCTTACTCCTCCTAGCCTAGCAATGGGTGCAAAGGTTTCTCCATAGTCTATACCTTCTTCTTGTGCATACCCCTTGCATACTAGTCTTGCTTTGTTCCTTGTTACTTCTCCATTCTCGTTCAGCTTATTCCTGAATATCCATTTTGTACCGATGATATTCTTGAAATCTGGTCTTGGCACAAGTGACCATGTTTTTTCCTTTTCAATATGCTCAATCTCATCATTCATAGCAGTTATCCATTCTTCATTATCTAGTGCAACATTGACAGATTTTGGCTCAAACTCACAAATTAAACAATTTGAGGTTAAAGACTTACTTCTTGTTCTTATACCAGCTTTCTTATCTCCTATGATCTGGATCTCTAGATGGTTCCTTCTTACATATCTTGCAAGTACATGTATATCTTTTTGTGTATCAGCTTGATCATTATTTTGATCTTCATTTTGTTCTTCATTACCTTGCACATTATCTTGATTATTATCCCGACCGTCGGTAACAACAGTCTGACCGTCAGTTGCAACATTTTGTTGTTCTGGGGTTAAGCATTATTTCTCGGGCAGAGTGTTGGGTTCTTCACAATATACAAACTTGTTGTAGTCCTTTGGTTATTTTGTGCTTTCTAGCTCATTCTTTTCTGCAAATTCATCAATCTTTACATTTGCACTTTCAACTATTTTGTTAGAGGCTTTGATAAGACATTTAAAAACTTTGCTTTTGGTAGAATACCCCAGAAAAATACCTTCATCACTTTTGGCATCAAGCTTTCCATTTCTATCATCCTTTAAGACATAACATTAACTACCAAAGATCTTGAAGTAACTTACATTAGGTGTTTTACCATACCATAGCTCATAAGGTGTCTTCTTTGTGTCCTTCTTTAATTGTACTCTATTAAGTGTATAGACAGCAGTGCTGACAACTTCCCTCTAGAAGACTTGGGTGATGTCTTTCTCTATCATTAGTGTTCTTGCACAATCAACTATTGATTTGTTCCTTTTCTCAGCAATCCCATTTTGTTGTGGTGTTCTTGGTGCAGAAATATGTCATTTTATACCATGCTCATTACAGAAATTAGTGAATTCATCTGATATAAATTATCCTCCTCTATCTGATCTCAAACATTTCAAATCCTTACCACTTTGTTTTTCTATCATAGCCTTATACTATTTAAACATCTTGAATGCTTCAGATTTATCTTTTAGAAATATAAATGTCATCATTCTAGAGTAATCATCAACAAAGAGAATAAAATATCTATCTCCATAATACCTCTTTGTCCTCATAGGTCCACATAAATCAGTATGGACTAATTCTATAATATCATTAGATGTATGGGTTTTACTTTTGAAACTAGACTTTGTCATTTTACCTTTTTGACAATTTTTGCACATGATGTTGTCTGGCTTTGTCATCATCGGTAAGCCTCTTACATTTCTTCTTCTGCTTATTTTTATCATGTTGTCAAAATTCACATGACAAAATCTTTTGTGCCACAACCATATATCTTTTTTTCTAGTCCTTAAGCAAGTGGTGTTAGTATCATTCAGATAGAATAAGTTACCTTTAGTCTGTTCACCGAAACCAATCAATTTTCTTGATTCATTGAAGATCTTTGCCTTCTTATTCTCAAATGCTACTCTATGACCTGAATTATTCAGCTGAGAAACACTCAATAGATTATAATTCAATCCTTTTACCTAATAAGCATTTTCATATGTAATCAGGTTATTTGACATTATAGTTCCTTTACCTTCAACTGGACAAGGTGTATCATTACCCATTCTTACTGTACCACCATTATAATACTCAAAAGTGTTAAAATTTTCTTTGTCACCGGTCATGTGGTGATTGCTGCCACTATCTATAATCTAGATGTCATTCTTGCTAACCTTACATATGAGTGCAGTTTCTACATACCTTTCATCTTCATCTAAATCATCCTTCACAGCTACAAATACCATCTTGATGTCTTCATTAGATTTGGTGTCAGTATCATCATCTTTGCAAGTAGCTATGTAGCTAGCCTTCTTGCCTTTATCCTTGTAGTCTCGGGTATCTCTTCTTTCTGATTGTCGGCAACCTTTGTAATCTTTGTTATCACCTCTGTTAGATTTCTTCTCAAAAGGTTTTTCATTACTTAAGTCCTCTTTTCTTTTGTTAGGACATCTTGTAGCAAAGTGTCCAATCTCTTTACAATTACAGCACACAAGTGGTAACTTGCCTTTGTATTTACATTTGCCTCTCTACACTCTTCTCTCCATAAGTGCTTCTATTTCATCTAGATCTTCTTCTTCACTTTCACTTTCACTTTCACTGTCTTTTCTGTAGAATTTTGCAAACATGCAAATCCACAGACCCCGAATACACCTGCATGCAAGAACCTGATACAAAGTAGAAGCACAAAGACGAAAAAGCTGAAGAACTCAGAAGTTGCTCAGAAAGTGAGAGCGAAATTATAATCTAAATTAATGAAAGACAATTACAAAGTTTGACCTTATAAAGGTGAACGAAACCCTAAAAGGTAAAATACTAGGTTGCACATTATTAATTAAGAATTAATTAATAATGCACCTAAGAGACGCTTAAGCAACTAGAGTAAAAA
>MU226972.1:531834-552141 GCA_018584345.1 Thuja plicata | reverse complement strand
ATTGGAGTTATCTCTTTGAAGATAAATGAATATTTATTTCATTTATTTAATAATTATTTTCAACATGTGAGATAATTGAATTCTTTTTGATTAAGAATTGTTTTATTTGATGAAATTAAATTAATTTAATTGAAATTAATTTAATTGGAAGAATTTAATTAGTAAGTTTAAATATTTGAATTTAAACTATAGGAAATTGAGTTTAATTAATCAATTAAAGCTATTTAATTAAATAAAATTAATTATTTAATTAATTTTGGGAATTTGATTAGATGATTTGGAAAATGAATTTGGAAGAAAATAGATGATTAATTAACGATTAAGAAACCATTAATTAATAGATGAAAATTAGTGTTTTTAATGTAAAGTCGCAAGCCTGTCCATTTTAGGGTGTCTACAATACATGACCATACAGATGATATCAAGTTGACATCAATGACAATACAAACCATTAACTGATTTAATGTCTTGCATTATATTCAACTTAACATTATCAAATTCAGATTCACAAAGTTTCCATAAATTCTTCTTACAAGGTCTACCAGTATACTTTATCAATTCAATATTTGTTGCAGCAAGAAGGTTCGAGTAATGCAAAATATGTCTGTCTCATAGTCCTCAAACAACCACTTCTTGGATTTTTTGATAGGGTACCTACATTTCATAAAAGCATAAATGATTACAAAATTCAACATATAAAGTGTAATAGAATACATAAAGAGGTCTCAAAGTTGTCAAACAAGAACACATCATATTTTGATAGCATACCTTCTAAGCCATGTCCATGTCACAACAACGGGTCCTATTGGGTACTCAATACCCTCTCCATCAATGACTGTAGTTGTCAATTTCTTTTTTCCCTCAATACAATGACACAAAAAGTAATTAGTCCCTTCCTCATTGTTCTCATCTGCAACAACCGCATATACATGACCTTCAATTTATAGAGGGATAAGTTAACACCCAAAACACTTAACCACCTAATAAAATGAGTTCAAGTAGGTTCAACAGTGTTCGTCTCAAAATGAAGAATAAATTGAGATATTACCTAGTTTAACTAGGTTAGATATGTGATCAAAATTTGCTAATGCTTCAAACTGGCTCAATTGTACTACTCTACGAAGTTTATATGTATCAAGCGGTTGCAAATGTGTATAAGACCATTAGTCAACCCACTCTTTTGATTCGCATTCCTCCCACGCAAAATTCATACAAGACAAGCAAAAACATGCCATTAATCTAGTATAAATACCTAGTGATGCTACATTTGAACTTCTAAATGAGTGCATGTCACTTGATCCTTTAAGTGTACAACAATCTAGATAGTTTTCAATGTTAGACTTGTTTATCAACCAAAAAACTATTAACCATATACTTACCTTCATTACTTGTTCCCATCGTAGATTTGCACCATCGCACAATTGTTTGTGGATTTATTAACTCTACACCACCTTTGTACTTCAATTCCTCTCTAGCAAGAGCTCTTTTTACACATGCACCCGCACCATCATGCTTTCCTTTTCCATGCCCCACCTCCATGAAATTCCAAAAGTATTGAACGCCACTTGTCATGTGCATCCTACTCAACCAATAGAACATCCTTGCATTCTTGAGTTGTGAGGTGCAATTGTATGACCATATTATGTGTTGGTTGTACTCAATACCTCTTTCTCTTAAATTCTCATAGAAAACTTTAAAGCAACCTTGCACAAACTTTGATGAATGTGTGTGATCATCACTGATGTAGAAGTGATACTCTCTTAAGACCTTTCTATCTGTGTTGGTGCTATCATATGCATGCAAGAATTCAATATGTACAAATATCGTCACTTGTATAGAATGGTAATACAATGCTTGCACTTCATTATGAGGTTTAAGTGTATAATTCTCAGCAAAATCAATAATGGAGACAATAGTACCAAGGGGAAAAGTGTCCTTACATATCTTGAATTGCTCATCCAACCACCTAGCTCTATGTGAATGACGTATGTACTCATAAAATAGTTTCTCTTCAAAAATATTCATAAAATCAGGTACACATATCATTTTTCACTAACTCACACCTCTTAAGTTCTTTTCGATCTTTTACCATAAGTTACTGTCTTGTATTTTCCAAAAGAAACTAGTGTATTTCCAATCTCATTTGTGCTCTTTAGATGGTGACATATCCACAACTTTCTCATACCACCACATGCACTACAATATCCATTCAAACACATCATCTTATAATAAATGCAACCATCATCTCGATTGCATAATACACTTGACATAAAATCTCTTGATGACGTAGGAGGTGCTTGAAGACCACATTCCTGCAAAATAGTGTTAGTGTGCAAAGTACAACAAACATGATGATATATATCATAATGCATGAAAATTTCAATATGCCTACAACATGTGGTGCGCGCATGATTAATCTTGACGTAAAAGGGTTTTGTCATTTCAAAAAATCTTTGACTAATTTTAATTTGAGGAAATCTTTGGAGGAATCTTTCATAAAATTGTGTTTGTATCATATCAAAAAGTGTTGTGGATGTGGCATACGATTTGTAGATCTGATTCTCCTCCTAAAAATGTCTCTTTGGTTGGGTGAAACCTTTGTGTTGTCATGCCAAAACTTTTCAATTAATGTTATTAATGCATCTACAACAACCTTGTCCTTGCGTGGGAGCCTACCCGAGAATGACCAAAGAGAATTGGTGTTTGGATCCTCAACTTTGTCTCACCTGTGTAAGGCTCTCCATAATGTTGATCTACCTATCCTTAATGACTTGCTTGTTTTTCTTACTATACGAGATTTTTTCATTTCCTTTCCCATTATAGTTGATGTGAGGACACGTCGAGTAACATTAGCATCTTTACAACATGATTGTGAACCAATGGATTGGTATGCATCGAATAGATTTTTCACAATGGCTCTCTCAATACTATTTTCAGATGTTCTCAACCCCACAATTGTCATTGTCTCTCTAAATTTCATATTCTTAATCATTTCAACGACTACTTGACATCTTCCACTTTGATTTAATTTTTCAAAATAGTTGTTCCAAATCTTTTTAACAATTCTTCTATAACACAACGGTGTCTTCCTCGGTGCTGGTTAATGGAGGATCCTCCATCTTATTCCATCCCTCTAGAGGGATTAGACAAGGTGACCCCATCTCCCCTATTCTCTTTTCTATAATGGAAAAAAGTCTTGGGAGATTCATAAAAAGCATGGTTTTATCTAGTCAGATCTCTAGTCTCCAACCTTCTTCGGATCAACATAAATGCTCTCCTGAGAAATTTGTGGATGATACAATAATGATGGGAGAGGCCTTTGTTTTGGAAGCCAGGAACATGAAAAAGGCATTGAGAAATTACACTAAAGCTTCAGGTCAATCTATTAACTGGGAGAAGAGTTCTTTATTTTTTTGTAACACCCCTGAAGATAGACAAAGGAAGATCTCCTCTATTTTGGGATGTAAGATAGGGAATCTTCCCTCTACTTATTTGGGTCTCCCTCTATGCCTTAAACCAGATGAGGCTTTCTGGAATGGCATTATTGACCGATTTCATAATAAGTTGGCTAGATGGAAAGGTGCGACCCTTAGCCAAGCTAGTAAAGTTCAACTTTTGAAATCTACTCTTCAAAATCTTCCAGTCTATGCTCTTAGCCTGTTTAAAATTCTTCAGAAATTTGTTGACTTGATTGAAAAAATTCAGAAAAAGTTTCTTTGGTCCGGAGTGGAAGAGAAGAAGAGGTTAAGCCTTGTGGCTTGGGAGGGGGTGTATAAACCCAAGAAATGGGGAGGGCTTGGCATCAGAAGTATCAAAAACACAAATAAGTCTCTGCTAGAAAAACAGTGTTGGAGAATCTTTGAAGAAGAGAAGGAATGGAATGCCATCATCAAGAGAAAGCACCACTTACCCTCTCTAGAGGAAGTGCTAAGGGACCCTTCGGAGATCAATGGCTGTTTCATATGGAATAGTATAAGAAAAAGTAGGGATTTGGTCAGTAAAGGGACTAGATGGAAGTTGGGAAATGGCAGGAAAATAAACTTCTAGACAGATAACTGGCTGAAGGAAGAAGCCCTTAGTGACAAGCAAGAATGGAGGCCTGCGATTGTGGATTGTATTAATATTGTTGGAGAGAAGGTATCTGATTACTGGATCAATGATAAATGGGTAGACCTCAGCTCTTTTGATAATTCTCTCCACTTGGTCAGTAAGTTTCTTTCCCCCTTGTTCATTAGACCTAATAAACAAGACTCATTGATCTGGGGGCCGGAGGCTAATGGAAAATTCTTTGTCTCTTCTGCTTCTACCCTTCTGCACCAAAAGGATCACCACTCTTCTAGCTGTAAGGTATGGAACAATAACCTTATTCCTAAAATTAACATGTTCTTCGGGCTTCTTGTTCAGAATAAAATCCTTATAGTGGATAATCTTCGATTTAGAGGCCTCATTATGCCTAATAGATGTATCCTCTGTTGTTCTGAAGCTGAAAACTATAATCATATAATGATTCATCGTCCCTACTCATGTAAAGTCTGGAACTCAGTGCTTAATGTCATTAACTTGGAGTGGGTCAAACCTTTTAACTTTCAGGACATGGTTAAACAATGGAGCTGTCCCCTTAAGGGTAAGGAAGCCAAAGATCTTTGGAATCTTATTCTACCCCACTTCACATGGAGAATATGGAAGGAAAGAAATAATAGAATCTTCAGCGAAAAAAGCTCTCCCTTTCAAACTGTGGCTAATAGTGTGTGTAGAAGTATCCTGGAAAATTCTAAAAATCAGCTATCTAGCGACTCCCCCTACAAGAATTATCTTTGTATAAGAGATATACTTATGAATGTACAGGTGCAAAAAGATAGCAACCCAAACTTGAGGGAAAATACCAAATGGAGTGCCCCTCCAAATGGCTGGGTTAAAGGGAATTTTGATGGGGCTGCTAAAGGGAATCCGAGGTCTGCTAGAGTGGGAGGCCTTATTAGGGATTTGGCTAGAAATTGCCTGGGAGCTGTGGCAGCTCCACTGGGAGTTCAGACAAACCATACAGCCGAAGCTATGGAAGCCCTTCATGTGGTCATGTTGGCCAAAGATATGGGCTTCTCCAAACTTTGGGTGGAGGGAGATTCTTTGAATATTATTAATTGTATTAAAGGTACTCATGAAGCCTCATGGACAATAAGCCATGTCATTGAAAAAACAAAATCTATATTGTCCAATTTTGAAGATTACTATATTTCACATGTTTACAGAGAAGAAAATATGACGGTGGATGGTTTAGCAAATGTGGGTGTGTATTCAGATGTCATGCAATCATGGCGAGGTGAGGCAGATTTTAAAATGGAGATGGCTAGTCTTATCAGGTATGATAGGATGAATAGTATTGAAGGAGTTATAAATAATCATAATTAATGATGAGGTCATCTTTAATTATTAAAAGTAATGTGTGTTGTCATTCAAAGGAAATGGAATTAATGAGATTTGTGACACCGCACGCTTTCTGGGTGTTAAACTTGAACTAGAACAATCACAACAGTAAAGCTTGCCAGAAACCAGTGTTCAATATTGCTAAGTATCGACATTTTCAAGAAGCGACGAGAACTATGGGTGGAGGTCTGAAGAGAGAGGAGCCAATTGACTGTACTAAATGGAAAGAGAAGAAGAAGGTATGGAGAAGGTTGAAAAAGGGAGGCGTTTCTCAGTATCTGGAGAAGCTCCATGGCTGGGATACGGAGATAACAAAATAGTTTGCAGAGGGTTGGAAGGATGGGAAAGTGCACTTATGGGGAAAATATTTTACCCTCTCCATGAGGGTTATCTCAGAAATCATGGGCTTGTCTTGTGAGGGCATGAAATTCTATAGGGACAATAAGAGGGCAGGAACTCAAGCTTTCAAGATCTTCCCAAAAACTAAAGATGAAGAGGCCCTTTTTAGTAAAGGGACAGGGGATTATGTTGATATCCAAAAAATCAAATCCCATTGGGCTAACATTCTTACAGTCATGATCGAGTATTTTACATTGGACAGAAGATACTCTAAAATCTACAATCTGCATTTCATCCTGGCCAACCACTTCAGGCATGGTAAAAAGATTTCGTTCCCTTTCTATCTCCTGAGTTCATTGCATGATAGCGTGATGGAGCATACAAAGAAATTGAGTAATCTGGTGCTCATTCTGCTTATTTCTGAGTATGCCCGCAACCATATTCCTGAACCTATCCCTAAGAGGGTTAAAGGAAACGCGAGGCAGGTTAAACAGGAAAGTAAAAAATAGAGTTTGAAAAAAAGGGTTAGAACAAAGAAGAGGGTTAATCCGGAGAAGACTGGTGATGAAACCCTACAGAACCGGTGAAAAGACAAAGAGGACCGGAATTATGGAGATAGTGATACTAATAAAGAGAATATGGAAAATGAGAAAGAGGATCAGTTGAGAAAGGATAACTCTCAGATGGAAGAGGAGGAAATGCCCAATACTGACGATGAGGGCACGGGTGCTGAAGTGAACTACAAAGAAAAGGAAATTGAGGGAGACGGAAAAGAGGGAGATGAAAAAGAGGAGAAGAAGAATGAGGATGAAGGTGAGGAGGGCAATATGAAGCAGCTGAATTTAAAGGCTGAGAAAAGGAACAGTAAGAAAAGGAGAACGTGCCCAGATGAGGTCAGTTTTGAAAGAGATGACAGAATCCCGAAAAGCAAAGTGGACTATGGGGCAAACATGGAAGACTGGCTTAGTGAGGAGATGATAATTATGAAGCAACAATTGACTGAGATGCAGGAGGCAATGGAGCCTTTCAAATCCAAGGTTGAGGAAATGGAGAATAAGTTGATGATTAAGGTAAATGACAACAACAGAGAAGAGGAGTTCACTACTAGAGTTAATGAGACTGTGGAAGAAAAGATAAAAGAAATGAAAGAACAAATAAGCCACAATGGGCACATGATACGGGTCATCCTAAATCACAGTAATGATGGGCTGCAAGTGTCGATTCAGAACCTGAAAGCTTTATACGCTTATCTGGAAAGAAGCCTGCTGGAAAACACCACAATTACCACAGAAGAAAAGGCTGGCAGCTCGGGCCCTGGTTCTAGAACCCGAAGTGGAATAAAAAGAAAAGTCCTTGAGATCCTGAAAGAGATGCTGGAGCTGAAGGATTCCATTGACAAAATGGAAGAGATGCAGAAGGAGGTTGAGGAAGCCTACCAGAAAATGTTGTAATGTTTCTTCTTCTGGTCTGGAAATTTTGCTGGAAATTGTGCGAGCCATTGTGCTAGAAGTTGTGCTGGAAACTGTGCTTCCCTTTGGCAGTTTTTGTTATTTCTTGTTTTAGTTCTTTGTTGTCTCTTTGGGTCCTGCCTTTTGTTCGATGCAGGCTATCTATGTTTGTATGTGCCTTTGATGCTTATCTCTAGTATCTTTTTGTAAAAGGTTTCGGGGTCCTTTCAAAACTTGTTTTTACCTTAATCAAAAACAATTCTTCTATAATTTCTTTCCGACATTTTATCATGCATTGGCCTCAAAATATTTTTATCAATATCAATTAGAAACTTTGGTTTTCTACGAATTACTCTAGGAGGTGTTAACACAGTTGAATGCTCTACATTTTCATTAGATGAATTAGGTGCATTTATTGGATTCATTTCAATTGGTGTATGTTGATGATTTTCATTTTCATTATGTGCATTTTGTTAATTAATGACATCAAATTGAAATGGTGCATTTGTCACATTAATATTAACATTAACATTTTCATTTTCATCACTTGCGTTGCTTGCATTTGATGATGTACCTTTTTGTATTTTTCTCATGTGCTCCCTTTGTCTTTGTTTTTCTGTCTCTCATTGTTCAATTATTTCTCTTTTGTTCTTTCCCATTGTTTGTATTGAATGGACCCTATGAATAATATCATGAACATAGAATAACATGTGAACATCAAATCTAAAAAATAAGAACAAATCAACCATTTTCTTGAAATAAAAACTTACAATGATAAAATAACATTAAAAACACCAATAACAAACATAATTTTCAATCATTGCAAAGAAAAAATATGCAAACAAAGTGCAAACCTGTTTGTTCCTAGTGTAAAACAACAGAAAAACAGTTGTGGGACCTCAAAACAACTTGCAATGATTGTTTCAAGACCGTTGAAGCAAGCAACGTTCCTAATTCCATAGAACTCGATCAGGTTATGAGAACATAAAGGCTTAGTGCTCCTAATTACTTAGAACCTGATTGGGTTATGAGAACATAACGACTCAATCCTCCTAATTACTCAAAACTTGATTGGGTTCTAAAAAACTAAGAACAAAGGAGGATTGAGAGAGAGAGAGAGAGAGAGAGAGAGAGTAATTTTTACTTCTTTATAACCCGATCAGGTTTTGAAGAAGTGAAAATTGTGTGTTTTATTCTCTAGAACCCGATCGGGTTATGGAGGAGTTGAAAACGTACTTTTTTCTTTTCATAACCCGATCGGGTTTTTTGAAATTTAGAAACTCGATTGGGTTATGGCTTGGGAAGAGCTTTGGAAAATGACCCAAAGGCTTGGAGGCTCATTTTCCCTCCATTTTTGTACTTTTAGATATTTTTTCATCTTGTAAGATGAATTATCGACTTTATCTTCATCAGGTTTGCAATTTGTCAACTGGGTAGCTTTATAATTTTTACCATAATCTCATACGTCTTCTTAGCTTTCTATCCATATATTTTTTTCTATTTTTGGACAACATTAGCATAGTAAACTTTAATTTTCTTTACGAGTGTCTTGATTGTTCTCATAGACATATGTCTACCATTGTTTTAATAACTTTTGATATACTTAATCAAATTACAAATAAATTACATATTATTGTTTTACACTTGATTCTATAAACTTTAAAAAAAATAAATTCATTTTCAATTATTTTGATGCAAGTTATGCCCAACGCACGAACAGGTACCAAATTTTTAGGATGCGATCACTTCAAAAAATACAAAAAATAAAATACTTATCAGAAAACTACAAAAAAATACACAACTTCTAGATCTCACTCTTACCTATCATCCTACCAAAGGGATTTATAAAATACTGAATATAAATATATATTTTGTACCGCGCATGGAAACAGCTATGTTATGTTTTTCCAAAAAAACCAGGAACATGTTTTCGTGCGCACGAGGTTTGACCCTCTTAATCTTATCGATTTTTAAAAAAATTAGTGTTTTTGAAACTAGATTCAGAGTACTACAATTTTTAGTTTTTACACATCTTATTTTGAGTGCATGACCCTCAAACGCCAATTCTAAGTTCAGGTTTACCCGATTTCAGAAAAAATGTGTCCACTTATACCCCCTTTTTTGGTCCACAACTTGGTGCACATACCCATGTGTGTATATACATGTGTGTATATGGGTGTGTGTGTGTGTGTATGTGTGTATATGTGTATATATATATATATATGTGTATATGTGTGTATACACACATGTGTGTATGTATATATATACACGTGTGTGTATGTATATACATATATGTATATGTATATGTATATGTATATATATATATATATATGTGTGTGTGTGTGTGTGTGTGTGTGTGTGTATACACACATGTGTATATATACATGTGTGTGGATATATACGTGTGTATATACATGCATGTGTATATATGTGTGTATGTGTGTATATATATACATGTGTGTGTGTGTGTGTATATGTGTATGTGTGCAAAAACAAAATCCCAATTCCAATTCCAATTTTGTGGAACGAAATGCAGAATCTGCATCTTTTCAGTCATCTTCCAGGTGAACCAAACAGGACAAGCCCATATTCTATAATTCATTTTGAGAATCGCAGAATTCCAGAATGGATTCAATTCCAGAATTGGCAATTCCAGCATGCACAAATTTCGCGAAACAAACGAGTCCTTAGGGATAGAGATTTAGTTAACAATGATGAATAATAATTTTATTAATAAGAATTCATAGTAATTTGTTATGGTATATTTCAATGTTAATGATATAATTTTAAAATAAAGTAATAAATTTATTGCATTATTATATATTTTTCTTTTTAAAACATATGTTCATCTAATATTTGTGAGAGAATATTATTCAAAAATTATGCTTTTATTCATAAATGATTGGTATCTAAGAATGTGTCATAACAAATTGTAGTCTTTTATATTTTATTCATTATGAGAACCAAAATTTGTCATATTTGTCCTATATATGCAATTGCTAGATAAGAATGTCCTAGATTGTTCATATCTTTTAGTTTTATTATTGGCCATTAAAAACATCATTTTGAAATCATATTCTATGACTTAATTAACTTATTTCAAGTTACCAATTATATGAAAACATACCACAACATATTATTATAGATTCCTACCAAAAGATACTAATAAATAAGTATGGACATTAAATTTCTCATTCATACTAATCATTCACAATCACAGATAATGACCATTTCTAATTAATATGAGACAAATATGCAGATGGAAATAATACAAAGTGAAGAAAAAAATATTCCTAGGCATGTGACAATGTGTTATCAAAGTCAATGATGGTTGCATGTACGCCATGAAACTACAATGTTTATAAAATTTATAACATGGTTGGCAAATATAACAAGCTCTAACCACCTCAAAAAACAAAAACAAATTTCAATTGGTGACAAGAAAAATCAAAATAATTTTTAAATTGGTGACATTTAAAGGCATTTAACAAGTATAGTTAGCTTCAATGATTACATCAAATGTTTTCCCATGTGTGTGGTTTGATTGCAACAATTGCAACATTACGATTTGTTGTTTAAATTCAAAAAAAACTCATACAAACACAAATATAATTTATAAGACTAGAAGCACATTGTAGATTTCTATTTTTTATTGTGTAGAGCATGATTAAGGAATTTTAGATCATAGGCTAACATTTAAAACTTAGAACAAATTATTTTTTGCCAAGTCCATCAATAAACAACTATGATTTATAATAATTATAGATTAACAATGTGCAGCTTTATGTTTCCACCTTCTGTGAATAAACATATAATTCCTTGTCCCTATTGTTCCTATTTATTTTGTTCATGTCTCTATTAGTATCTGCTCTTTTCCAAAGCTATTGATTTAGGAAAAAAATACAATTATTTTAGAATCTTTTAAGAGTGTCAAAGAATATACAGACAAATGTTGAATTTATGATAGAAAGTTAAAAGACATAAAAATTGTTTTTCCAATAGGCTTAAACTTAAGGTTCATAATTATCGAAGAGTTGTGTATTTTAATTTTGCACTACATTATAGTCATCAAATGAGTGATAAACTAAGGTTGCCAATTTGAATTCTTCAGTGAAGGTTTGAATGCAATCATCATCACACTATGTAATGTCAGGTGAAAATCAAATATTGACTGATGAAATAAGACAAGTCTATTCATTGTACTGATGCTTCAGATACATTTATCTGTTACGGGAAATCAAATATAGATGAACCGAACTCAAAAATGGAGAGCTTCCTTTATCATCATCAACTATTAAAATGTATTTTATCACAGTTTGCTAACCATATAATTCTTGCATGTAATTAGCTAAGAATCTCTATTTGAAGCATATTGTAGGCCGCAACATGCCAAGTAAAAGGATCACTCATTTCCAATAAAATATTAAGTGTTGGGAGGAAGGGCAGGTGGAACCATAGCTAAAATGTGGCATTTTGGAAGATAGTGGACGTGCCTCGTTATTCTTCAACTTTGCAGTCACGTGGCCACACGGGAATAGGAAATATATAATATGAAAAAAAAAAAAAGAGCCCAAATCTTGTTACATGGTTGCTACACATATTCATTATATTTGGTAGTCTCCATTACACTCTTGGCTTGGAAAATGTATGTTGAATGTAGGCTTGCCAGATTTGTTTCTGGTTTCATGATATTGTTGGTTAGGAAAAGAAGGTAATAAATATCATTCGGGAGTATCATACACCTGGCTATGATGGACCTTCAATTATTTACTTTTTTTGTTCCAACATATTTTTGAGTGCTATGAACGGATTTGAGTAATTTATCATTTCAGATGATAATGTCCAAAGCTGCAGAGTTATATTTAATTTGGATATTGAATAGATTTTTGTGTGGACTACTGAAAGATGAAACCTATATTTCCTTTAATCTTTATTCTCTGATATCACCATAAGATTAGTGTGGGATCCTGTATTATATTAGTTTATTTGTGACTCTTTGAATATCCCTCTTATTTGAAGATAAGAGTAACTTATGTGAAGAAGCTTTTGTGTAAACTAATGCAATCTTCAGAAGGTGCTAGGGGACCATCCGGTCGATCAGATGGGGCCTTTTATTGAGCCCACCATGGATATTCAATCCTAGTTTGGATATGAATCTTTACATTTGATATTCAACCATGTTCGTCGGAGCTTGAATGACCTTCAAGAATTGATTATCAATTCCACAATTTTTGGTAACTGATCTAAATTTTGTTGGTTATTAGGCTGCACTTATCTCCATAGGTGAGCCATTTAATTTGATGATTGACTATATGTGCAAGTGCATTTACAGCCCAAGCCAAGGCAATGGTAAATTCCTAGGTTTTGTTGTTTGTTCTCAGCTTTGTTTTTTTGTATTAGCATTTTGAAAATCTTATTCTAAATGGGTTTTGGATTTCTAATGAAGTGCAACACATTTAAATGAACACCCAAATTTCAGTAGAGTATGGTTGATCCCTACATAGCCTTATAATGGCATGCTGGATTTTATAATGGCATGCTGGATTTTAGCAATTTAGCTGGTTTAATTAGGACCAAATTATGAACTGAAATAATTCATGTTTGTATTTTTGTCTTGCATCAAATGTCATTAGATTCATCATCTCATGATGAGATCGACTTCGATTTTTTGGGAAACCTACCAGGAAAGGGCTATCATTTACACACCAACATTTTTGTAAATGGAGTTGGAAGCAGAGAGCAAAGAATTCGACTCTGGTTTGACCCATCACCAAATTTCCACAACTACTCAATTTTATGGAACCAAAAGCGGATTGTGTATGTTATTGTTATAAAAAAATTTCTCATGTAGTTATAAATGTTGAAATTGTTTGTGTTTGTTTTTCCCATTTTATTTGAAGTTTCAAAAGTTTGAGGGCCTCTATGCAAACTGCCAGATCCCTACCAAACAATTGATGATGTTGTTTATGTCTATATCAGTCAAAATCCTCAAAATAGGGGAATAATTGAGAAACTTAAATACCTATGCTAACATGAATGTAAAAATAGTTTTAATGTTTGGTAAATACCTTTCATGATAATTTTGAAGAGGTTATGGAGAGAAACAATTAGCTTATGGAGGTGAAAAAAGTCTGCAACTGTGTTATTCACAGAATTTTTTGGCACAATTTGAGAATTGAGAGAGTAGTGCTACAATGTTTTTTCATTGAAACTGAAAATTTGAGAAGACCAAAATATGAGGTTAAGGAGACAAGCAATGGGCTTAAGGAGGTGAATTTTTTTTGAGCTGTTATTCACAGAATTTTTATTAACAGGATAGCTTTGTAATCATGAAATTCCTCGGTTCTGTTCACAATTGAGATACTTTGGCTCAAGTTTTATTATATGTTTGCACAAGGATATAACAAATTTGTAGCAATTCAGTTCAAATTGTACTAAATTTGATCATTTTGTCTAAAAAATTTGGTGTATTTGAGCCAGGTTTTGGTCAGTTTGTATTTGGACCCTGTAGAGTCCCATGGCTATAGAGTGGATTCTGATTCTTGCACGATTAATTATGTTGCCCTAGGCGGGAGAAACCAAAGTAGAAACTGAAACCCTGGGTGGAAGTCAGAGCATGACAATTGAGGCCAAATTTGGCGACAATGGAAATGGGACGAGATATTGATGCGGTGATTCTGACATCGGGTGCAAGCGGCAGCGTAAATGCCTTGTTTTCTCTCATGTTTTTAAGAGACTAGCGCTTTCCTTATATGCCCTATTTTTTTTTAATAATTTCCTCTGAGAAATCAGAGGAAGGTAAATGCCAAGCTTCAAAAATTCTATTCGGTGGAGGAGGAAAATTCGCAGAGACGACGAAGAGGAGGAAGAAGTTTGCAGAAGGCGGGCACTTGCTGTGAAAAGTCGGTCTTTTGATAGATCTGCTTGGAAGCATCACCTTTCTAATAGTTCAAGAGGAGAGACTCTTTTTACTCAGTCCTAGACGCCACTAAATCGCGATGCAAAGTGAGTCAATCATTGTTGTCTCGTGCAAAAATGGCGGACATAAGATGCTGCAATTGACATTCTAAAATTCGTTTGCAGACAACAATTTGAGCTTTCAAAAAATATGAAAGTTTATAAGCACAATACTTACCTCCATCTGTGATTAAGCTTCTTCTCAAATCTGTAAACGAATGATCAACCCTATGAAGGTCCATCGGGGTTATTGAAACTGACAAATTTGTCACTCATCGAATGTCTTCCATGGAGACCGCGGAGATTTCTAGATTATGCTAGCACACTCCAGCTCGAAAACAACAATACAGTTGTGAAGACATTTTGATTAAATGAAATTAACTGTAATGAATGTAGCTCATAGTTAATTTTTTACTATTTTTTAATAAATTCTATTTTTTTCCTTACTCTTTTTCAGAACAGCCAATAGCAAAACAGATAACTAGCTTTTTTAGATTTTAAAAATATATATAGATTTAAAAGCTATAGGACAAACCTAAATGTTTGAAAAATACTCAAAATCTATTGGTTCAATTAATTGCCCCTTCGCATCAAACGGATGCAATAGTTACCTGTCGTAGGCAGGAACTAAAAATATATATTCTTACCCGAACGCTCTTTAAAAAAAACTTAGATTTTGAAAGTAAGTTTTAAAGTGGCAGAAATATTCAACAATGATAGTCGTCAAAAGTAGATATTATAAAATATTAATCCAGCCAAACAATATTTTCACCGAGCATAAACACTAATTTTTGCCACATATATACAATATGAAAAATAATATGACCCGTCTAGATGCAAGTATTTGCTTGCTTTATACCTTACGCCCTTCGAACAACAAACATTCATTTTCGTAAAAGAAATTAGCACCTTGTCAAACAACAAATATTTATTCCAATGTAGTCATCTCAATAACAAACTAGGCAACCAAGTACTTCTATGTTACTCATAAAACCTCACAGCTGGCAGAATACACAACTCTGAAGTTATTTGAATATCCGTTAGATATTTGTTTCAAATTTTTCTACAATTCACATCAAACTGATTTCTATTTATGCCATAGATTATGTTGAAAATCACAGAGGTTTGAAATTAAATATAAAGAGAAATCATTACAATCTTATTTTAGATATAAAATACCTCAAATATTGCAAGTTTATCTTCAGATTATAACTTCACAAATTTTCCTAGTTGTGAACTTTGTCGTGAATCCACCTCCAAAGATGATCTGGGTTTCCATCCAATCCACCAAGAAATCTTAAAGGTTTTTGTCCTCAAGTTTTAACTAAAAGTCAAAGGTTCACGAATTCTCCACGAGAAAACAATAATCAAGCGTAAACCCAGCATACCCAGAATGATTCTCTCCTTTTATATTTGATTTAGGAGCATCCTTGGGTCGTTGGCATTCTTGCATCACCCAAAAATATTTCCCTTTTAGTTTGTTCTTAGTTTAGTTTCTATTAGCAGTTCTGTGTTTCTTGTAGTGTTCCTTGCTTTTGGATTTTTAGTTGTTGCAATCCTTATGGTTTGTTCTGGACATCATGTTTTACCTATGTCTGGTCCACACCTCATTTGGATACTTTGTTGTGGAGATATTATAGATTCTTTGTCAATTATGTATGTTCTTCATGTTCTAACAGTCAGATGAGGTTTTCTGATCTCATGAAGTATTTTCCCAATCAACGAAGCTTGGTGACTCATATCCCGATGTTCTTGGATCTTTGGCCGACGTCTCTCTTGGATCGCATGTCATTTCTACATCTTGGCATTGAGATCTTTATGATTTGGGTCCTGACCTATATTGTTGTATTACATTTTCTTATTCTTAGAAAATGTAATTGATCAAGCCAACTTATGAGTTATGAAGGCTCTAAATATTAAGGTTCTTGATATTTTGTGGGCAGTTCTTAGGAGATAATCTTGGATGGTTAGCATTAGGGTTATGGTATAGATTTATGTTGTAATCAAGCATGTATGCCAAAATTTTGTAATCTACATGTTGCAGGTCAATATGATGTAAATACCTGATTTTATAATAATGCAAAGATCTGTTGTAGCATCTTGATTGCCTATTCTTGTTTATAAGTTGATTGTTTCCGTTGTGTTGACTCTTGTTGCATGGTTGGACCATCTCCATTGGGGAAACTCTGGCCATGACTGTGTCAGATGGCATCAAAGCAAATTTGTTGTTCCTATGTTAACAGATCGAGTTCTTGGGCTTGTGAAGCCCTAGTTGAGTTTGTTGTGGGGTGGCAGAGCGTAGATCTGACCCACAATTGTAGAGGACTTGCGCAAGGGGATTGTTGAGGAGATTGTTGTTGGTTGAGAACTTGCTTGGACTATTGAAGGCATAAAAAGGGTGAACAGATCGTCGAGTTGGATGTAGGTTGTAAGTGTGTCTGATAGATCATCGAGTGAGAGGCAATTAGCACCTTGTAATTAGATCGCCGAAGCTGAGGCAGTTGCACCTGAGGATTGGAAAGATGTCGCCTAGAAGGATGAACTCTAGAAGGCTAGAACAAATGATGGAGGACTTTAGATATGAGATGAGGATTGAGATCATAAATGTGTTGACTAGATTGTGAAGGAATCCTGGGACTGAAGAGGAATATGAGGAAGTTGTTGAAGATATTGCGACTCTAGATGCTAAGATCCTTGCAGATGAAGAAAGATTGTTGAGAGCTATGGAACAAGTAAGAGTCACAGGATGGATGTTTCTACTTTCATTGGTTCATTGCATCCTGAGGATTTGATAGATTGGATTGATGAGCTAGAAGACTACTCTGAGCTTGAAGATATCAGATATCCACAGAGGGTTAGGTTAGCACAGACTAAGTTAAAGGGTCATGTTGCCTTATGGTGGAAAGAATTGCAGAAAGACGGAGAGGAGCATAGTGAAATAAAAATCACTAGATGGAAGGTGATGGTTGCTAGATTAAAGTTTAAATTCATTTCTGAGGATTATGAATTAGAATTGTTTAAGAAATTGCAGAACCTGAAGTAGGACATGAGTGTAAAGGAATACATCGAAGAATTTTATAAGATGACTATCAGATCTGGACACCGAGAGGAATCTAAGGAGAAGGTGGCTAGGTATATTAATGGTCTTAGATTTAATATTCAGGATGAGCTGAGTATGTTGAGGATTTATACAGTGGAGGATGTTTACCAGTATGCATGAGGGCAGAAGATAAGTTTAAAAGAAGACAAGGTAACCCTAGAGGAAAGGAGAAGCAAACCATTGAGGTAGAACCTGATTAGAGGACACTTAAAAGAGGGAATGATAGCAAGGAATTCAAAGGTACTTGTTTCAAATGTGGTGACATAGGACATAGAGTTTTTCAATGTTCTAAAGGATCTAGTAAGAACTTGGGTAGACAAATTCTTGTGGCACATGAGGAGAAGACTACTGATGAACTTGAGGAAGGTATGGCAGAACCTGAGATAGGAGTCTCTTATGCTTAGGAGAATTATGTTGAGTGAGAAAGAACCTGAGCCTTTACAAAGGAGGAATTTGTTTAGGGTTGTTTACAAATCAAGAGGTAAATGTTGTAAAGTTGTCTTGGATAGTGGTAGTACTAATAATATGGTATCACAAGAGATGGTGCAGAAGCTTGGCTTAAGGAGGCTTAAACATCCTTTCCCTTATGGGATAAGTTGGTTTCAGATGAGCATATGGTAGAGGTGAAGGAGCGGTGTTTGGTCAACTTTAGAATTGGACCTTACAGTGATGAGGTGTTATGTGATGTGGTATCTATGAGATCTTTTTCATGTTCTATTAGGGAGACCTTGGCAATTTGATAGGGGAGTTATTCATGATTGTAGAAGAAATGTGGTCACAATAGAGAAGGATTGACAAAAGTTTACTTTGGTTCCCTTAAAGGAGGCAAAGGGAAGAAGTGCAAGGAATCTAAGCATGGTAAAGAGTTACTATTCAGAGAAGCAGAATACAAAGGTTGGTAATGATCAGAAGAAGGATCTTGAAGGTAGACCTGAGAACAAGTTGGCATCAATCTGTGAGCAGCATAAGGCTTTGGTTGTTGATCAGATGAAGGCTTGTAGCAGAAGTAAGAATTATGATGTAGATGTGAGATTTGACAGACTAAGTGCAGAGCTAAATAAGGTGATAGATTTAACAAAAGATGGAGAAGAAGTGTGGAGGCAGAGAGTTGCAGACAAAGAGGATATTTGGATGAAGAATATGCATGGGATTTATGTCCCTCATCCTGTCAAATGTTCGTAAGTTTCTCTTAGGGCCCGTTTGGTTGCACCCCATAATCGGGTTATGCTGCCCATAACTCGGTTATGGGGTGCAATTCCCTATTTGGATGCCCTTTTTGAAAATGCGAACATGGATTTAGAAAACCTCATTTGTCCAAAAACATGGATATCTGAATTCCACCTCAGGAGGTGGAATGAGTTTCATTTTCATGGATTCCATCAAAATTAAACCCATTTAGATTTTCCCGTCGGGTCCGCCCCACAATGCAACGTTTTCCAATTTCCCTGTGCAAACGTCATATACACGCTGTCCAATCTTACTGCTAGAGTTCCGACTTTCACCGCAGCGGAACGTAAAAATGCTAACGGGATTCGAACCTGGATCGATTTAGGTAAACATAATACGGTTTTAAAATTTCATGCCAAATAGGGATTTTATGCATAACCAGGGTTTGCACAACTAGGGTTATGCATAACCAGGATTTGGTGCATAACCAGGGTTTTTCCAATTCCCCAACCAAACGGGCCCTTATGGAACATTTTCTACTCACCAGGGGTGTCTAATGCAAAAGCATCCTTGGGTCGTTGGCAATCTTGCATCACCCAAAAATATTTCCCTTTCAATTTGTTCTTAGTTTACTTTATGTTAGCATATTTGTGTTTCTTGTAGTCTTCCTTGGTTTTGAAATGTTAGCTGGTGCGATCCGCATGGCTTGTTCTGGACATCATGCTTTACTAATGTCTTGGTTTGCAACTCATTTGGATACTTCGTTGTGGAGATATTAAAGATTCTCGGTCGGTTCTTCATGTTCTAACGGTGAGTTGAGGTTTTATGATCTCGTGAAGCATTTTCCTGATCAGTGAAGCTTGGTGACTCATATCTCGATGTTCTTGGATCTTTGGTCGACGTCTCGCTTGGATCACGCGTCATTTCAACATCTTGGCATTGAGATCTTTATGATTTGGGTCCTGACCTATATGAGTGTATTATGTTTTATTATTCTTGGAAAATGTAATTGATCTGGCTGACTTATGAGTTGTGAAGGCTCTATATATTGAGGCTCTTGATCTTAGTTTATGGGCAATTCTCTGGAGATAACTTTGGATGGTTAGCATTAGGGTTAGGGTATAGATTTATGTTGTAATCAGTCATGTATGTCGAAAGTTTGTAATCTGTATGTTGTGGACCAATATGATGTAAATGTCTGATTCTATGATAATGTGAAGATCTGTTGTAGCATCTTGATTGTCTATTCTTGTTTCTAAGTTGATTGTTTCTGCTATGTTGACTCTTGATGCATGGTTGGACCATCTACATTGGGGAAACTCCAACATGTCTCTTAATTTTCCTTTCTTTTTCGCCTTTTTATTTCCCCTTTTTAATTGAACTTACAGAAATAATAATAAAATGACTTTATTAATTTTCTACCTCACTACTAAAGTCATTTTAACACTGTTAAATAATTAAGTTAAGTCATTAAATTTATTATATTTCGACAACTTAAATTTAATTATTTAATTAACTTTGTTATCCAAATAAAGGGGACGTCACATATTATAGTAATAAGAAAATAGTAATTATAATATTATAATATTATAATCAAAATATTATTAAAAAAATATAAGGGTATTAAAATTTAATAATACTATAATGAACACAAATAATAATAAAGGATGATATAATAATGATGTAATATTAATAAGAATATAATTATAATAACAAAGAATTTATGTACCATTCACAATTTTGATACAACAAAGTCCAAATATTTTTTATAAAGTATATAGAAAAATTAATTTAATTTAATTATGGAATTAAATATAAAATATGTAATTTTAGAATTAAATATTAAATACGTAATTGTGCAAGGGCGTAAGATAT
>MU226972.1:503602-526019 GCA_018584345.1 Thuja plicata | reverse complement strand
TAGTGGCTGTGCATAGTGCTCTTCGACTTGAGGATCGTCAGACTCCAGAGTATAGGCAGACTCCAGCTTTACGGTGGGATATTGATCCTGAAGATGCGGCCCAGATTGATGAGGAGGATACAACACCAGGATTGGTTGGGGTTCCATTAGATGAGAGCTCATTGCCAGCGTAGCATGATAGTGACAGTGACTCGGAGGACTCTGATATTGATGTCATGTTGGCAGCAGAAGAATAGGAGCAGCAGTGTGCTTCATTTTTATTTTCTATATTTTGATTGTTATGTTGAACTATGAACATGATGATGAAACTTTATGGCAACACGTAAGCCTTTGGGCATTTATAGTTTTACTTTTCTTAGTTCTAAGTTTCTATGTTAAACTTATATTTTTGTTAGCATATGCATATTGACAATCCGATAATGAATTAAAATGGCATTGAAATGTTACTATTTACTTTGAGTTATTTACTAAATGGCATTGAAATGTTGTATATTAAGGTTATATGATGTTTAAATGGCATGCATTGTCCATATTTTCATATGAATGTAATGTATACTTGCAAATTTCCTTATATATTTGAAAATTTCCCTATATTTACATAGCTGTCCCCTTTGTCATCCCCTGCTGTCCCCGTCCCGGAAACTCGGGGTAACCTTGGTTGTAATCTGACAAATCCAATAACTTTGAGGTTAAACTTTATAAACTAATTTGGAGTTCTTGGCTTGTCAAGGTTTAAACGAGTCATTTCCCTGCAAAAATGGGTCTTAACCAGTCAAATCAACAAACTGAACCATAGAAAAAGTAAACTGAAGCAATGTTTATTTTTCATTTATTTACTTCTCTTAAGATTGGAAGGGGCAACTATACACAATACATACTGAAGGAATTGGTGCAAACTTTGGTAAACGGGCATAGTAGTAAAAAATGTACAGTTCATAAATAATTAGCCGATAGGCTTTTACATGGTGGGCACTGCCTGTTGTGTCTCACGCAATCGACGACTGGTTGCCGGAATTGGTAATGGCATCTGATATTTCTAGCTGCTTGCCTGCACACCGCCAGTGTTGTTAATAGGGTTACCGAGACGGCATATTGGGGGCATAGGTGTCGTGTTAAGGAAGGGCCCGAATGTTGCAGATTGTTGTGGCGTACACAGGAGCGGTTAGTCAAAATGGAAAACGATGTGGCAAACACAGCTTGCGAGGGTCAGGGGTAAGAGATAACCATTCCAAAACTTACCGCTCAAGAAATCACCCCCACCAGATTCTTCTATAGAGTGAAGGGCTCGAGAGGGCTTCAGAATTTACTGCCATAGCCGACTATATAAATGGGAATCTTCATTACCAAATCACAGCATCACCTCTGCTTCAAAAGGCTTCACAAACAAGAAACAGGCATTATAGTTTCCTGAAATCTAGAGACAAAAATGGAAGCATTCAGGGTTTGTGTATACATCTCTACTGCATATTAGTTGTCTTTAGTTTGTTCTGTTTTAGTGGCATCTTGAAATGATGACAAGTATACGGTTTTCAATGTAGGATTTAGGGATTTTTTATAATGTGTATGTCTGCTTTTTTTTGATCTCCACTGTTCCTTACAGGAAACAAGCAAGAGGCTGTAGAGATTTTAGGAGAAGCTTGGAAAGGCTTGGACTGCACAGAGAAGTTCGAAAAGGTTGGGTTTGATTTTGCAATTGCATTGATGTAGTTTCCATTTATCATCTTATAGTTGCATTTTCAGAACAGAGGCGATTGGGAAGGGTTGACAGTATACAATGGTACTATTTTTAAATGTTGTAGGTAGAGAAGGATTTTTGACGTGCTTTTTAATAGTTTTTAGAAATTCCAAGATTGGATCCGTTTCCTTTTACTGTTGAGCTTTTCCAAAAAGAAGGCCCCGTGAAAATGGGTCCTACCGCTGTTATTTTTTCCAAAATGGTGACTGCCTAGGTGTCAAATCGAGCACTTTTGTATTTTTTTACACAGAATTTGGGGGCGTGAATACAGGGTGGATTTGGGCTGTGAATATGATGACGTGGGCATGTGATAAAGACGTGAGCACATGGACACGCGCCTCTTTAGTCATCTGCCTTTTTAATTTAGCTCAATGCCTTCTAGGTAGCTTTTATTGGCTTTAACTCCATCCTCTCATTTCGTAATGTCTTTCGCCTGTCTCTGTATTGTTGCAATTAGGTTCAGCTCGGTCTGCTTTGTGGTTGGAAAATGAGAATGTAGCTCACAATGGGATATGTCTCCAAGAGCTTTATCAATTAATAGCTAAGGCCTAAAATACCGAATGAATAAAACAGAGCATGTTGCTCTCACCAAAACAAAGACTATGCAGGTTCGATTCCCCAACTAAAAAGCAAGGGGCTGATCAAAATAAGTGAATTCCCAAACTTGACTCAAATTGCAGACAAAAATTTAAAGATTTGGAAGAAGAAAATGACTTTTTGTTCCACAGTAACAAGATGGAGCCTTTTATATGTTACAAAACAGGGCTGTGGTGTTTTTCTGTGCCAAGCTGTGTGTCACTTATTCAACACAATCTTTTAAAAATTTTGTCATTTTGTGTCACACCAATCCTTTTCCTTATGTTATTCGGTCTCTAAAAAAACAAGAGACGGGATTTATGGCTTGCATATTGCATTCGCTGGATACTGCATTCCGGGAGATCATGCCAGGGTATGTATTTTATTCAATATTTGACAAGCGTACTGGATATTTTCAAATTTTGCAAGCATGTCTATATGGCATTCACAAACGCTTCAAATAAGAAGCTTTCTTTCAACTGCATTTACTTTTTCTCTATTCTCTGTTCCCCAAGTTTCAAGTTTGGCACAAGCTAGACTATTCTGTAAAATTGGATAAGTCTAATTTTACACATCGTACTTTGCTCCCTTCAAACCCCTAGGCTTAATCAAAAAAACATTCTGTGCATTCCAACAAAGATTGCAATCCAAAAGAAAACAACTAATTGTGATATTTGTCAAATCAGTCAAAGATATCTATGTTTTATATTTTAATCAAGATTATCATTACAACAATCTTTCATAAAAATTCTGCAGAGGCTAACTTTGCAACTGCTAATTGCATGCTTAATTGTTCAAGGCTTTACTCAAAAGAAAAACAATTTCTGTAATGTCTCTTATACCTATCCATCATTGGTCACATTAAAAACAGATTGTTCACAGATTATCAAATAAAAATCTATCATACTCTTAGATTTCCAAATACAAATGTTCTTAATGCCTAGACACAACTGTCGTAGCCAATCACAAGCTCAGGGAAAACTACATTACATGGTATTTGACTCTTTAGGGGTCATACAAATGTCAAGGTCTTTACCAGAAAGAAAGAATATACATCACGATCCAATTTGGGTTGAAGATTTTGTTGCATTTTGATGAATTATGTCATAAATCTCTGCAGATTTCTTGTGATTGTTTTGTTGCAGATTTTTGGAGCATCACGGGGCTACATATGACCACTCAACCCCAGATGCAATTGCTCTTCACTTCAGGCATAGACAGATAGGTGATAGCTCATTAACCACAAGTTTTGTGAAATAATCGAAATTCAAAGAGTTACAGATATGAAAAAAAAAATTGTGCATTTGGTATGGCATCTCTTTTAGTCATTCTGCCAAAAAGTTCGTGTGCTCTATCTATGCATCTACTTTTTCCACACATGTTTACCAGGGCCATTTCAATTACATCTGACAAAATTCCTATATCTTTTATGCTGTAATCCATGTCCATACCATTTTCCAAAGCTCCCATTTTGGTATGCATGATTGCAGCATTTGATCTGTACTGATTGGTTTTATATACGTGTGAACTAAAATTCTTAGTTTAGTGTGCTAAAAGATACACTTTAAGTTTATGCAGGCTAAGAAATGATTTGGATGCTAGAAGAATGGTGCTGTTTAATAGTAGTTTCTGATTTTATAAAACTATTCTTTGTACTGTTGATGACGCTTAATCTCACTTTACATGGTACATGATTTACATCAGTACTGTTTTTAATTACTTTGACTTTCAGTTAAAATATGAAGTGTCTTCTATATACAGAAATTGTCTATGCAATTGGTGACAGACTTCTATAATTAGTGTACAATTATGTTTTTCACCTTTTTTAATGTGAACTGTAATAGATCAAGGTGTCTTCTGGGTTGGATGACTTTTTTCTAACTGTTAGGGTCAGAGTTTTATATCCTCTGTGAAGGATGTAGCAAGAAGGGTAAGAAGGTCCTTGAGGGCATCGAAGGTAGGTATTTTGGAGCAGGAACAAGGCCTTAATATCAATGCCAGAATTCACATGTCTTACATCGGCAAAAGGAAAAGGATGCCAGAAAACAGTGAATTACTTTTGGAAAGTTTGATTTTTTTTTGGAAAGATCACAAGAAATAGATTAGTTCCTTGGCAGATGTATTTTGGGCTTTTCCTGTATGCAGTGGCAATTACAGAGATAGGAGTTCTTTGTGGATTCCATTTATGTGAAAGGCATGTAAACTGTTTTACAAAATGCCTCAAAGAGATGAAAGCCTCACTTGATCAATTAGTTGATTTATGATATGTAAAGACTGATCTTTGCTGTCAAATTTTTTTTAAGAGTTTTAATAGTTGGATATGATATGTTTGTATATATTACTATCCTCACTTGATCAATTGGTTGATTTATGATATGTAAAGACTGATCTTTGCTGTCATAATTTTTTTAACAGTTTTAATGGTTGGATACGAAATGTTTGTATATATTACTATCGGCGTTACCATTGCACCTTAGCTGGTGCAAGCACTAGTATCATTAGCAGAAAAACCATGTGTGACAAAACACTACACATCCAATCCTTTCATTGCACTATATCAGCCTCACAGCAGAAGCAGACTGCCCATTATCCAACTGGCCCCCGCCTACAAACTCACAAACCTATCTTTTCCTGACACCTGTCAATCTCCTGCCTTCAATTTACAGAGAGCTCAGATAGCTAACTCACGTCAGTATACTCCACCCCTTGATCCCACACTAAAACCATTCGCCAAAGCTCTTCACAAAGAGAAAAATGCTAAAAAATTCTGAATCCGAAATCACTCATGAACCGAAATCTTCTTCTCACATGTTCTGCTTGATGTCCCGTCGACTGCAATTTCAGTCATCATACCAACCCCGTCAAGATGCCATACCTCATTATACTACTTGCAATCCTCAACAAACACCCAGATCAATAAGTAGGAGATATTTTCCACAGCAAGTCAAATTGTGATATTGCTATCAGGATTTAACTGTGTTTTTTGAGTCAAACTCATTGACCCATGTTTCATGATCTTCATCCCAAACTCCTCCCCATCTGCTGATAAAAAGGAACACTTTGTAAGCATGATCACATATAATATCTCAATTTTTCTTAAAACCCATGCCCAACAGGTTTAGATAAAGAATCAATCTGTCCAGCATCATACCCAGCTGGTTACACAAAATCAACACCTCAAAAATCATCTCCATCATCTACAAAATTAAAACTCACTTCAATCAAATATCATGGGCTACCAAGTTCATCGTTTCCATTGTCCATGTGCATATATAACAAGTGTTATAAAGGCCCTACAAAAGCAACTTCTTCAACCCTCAACCTAGAAATGGGTGTATCACCATCTTCCTTTACGACTCACTAAGCTGAATGAAGAATAAACAATGAAGGTGAATGAACTTTCATCGTGATATCCAGAGTCATGAACAACTTGTAAATTACAGAGATAATTAGAAAGCAACCATAAGGTTTTACCTTCTTCAAAATTGATCTGACCAAATCAAAGTCAGCACCCTTTTTCCTTCCTGTAATAGCAACTTCAAATACATTTTCTTTTGACAAACAACAAATGGTAGGCTTCAGTTTTAACAGCTGAACTAGAGACCTCCGACATACAAGGATTCAGATTTATACAGGCAAAATCTGGAATATTATTCTGCCTCAAAATTCTTGTAGTGGTTTCCATTGCAACTGTCTGCAACAATATTTAATATAAATAAAGAGTTTGTTCTCTGTTTCCTGAAAAATATTTCAGCTGTATTCTAATATGTTTTGAAATGTTCTGTATCTTAATCATAAACTTATATCAGTCCCAAAGTTCAGCTACAAATTTTCAGTAACAATAGATTCCAGAAAATGTTAATCAAATTTTTTTTTGAAGCCCATTACTTTTCTTTTCTTATTTTTTTTAAATGGTCATAGAGCACATGGCTGTGCCTGGGATGGCAGGGAACATATCCTGTGATCACCCCCTTGCCCCCCAAGTTCTGGAATGTTTCTTGTCAGGATAAGGACCCAGGGATGTTTCCAATGCATCCCCGAAATGTGTAGGGTATGGCGACAGCTGGAAAAGACCCGGCAACACATCACAGTGTACTATAGAATGTTAGTCAAAGAAACGAAAACTTTTCAAAAATAAAGCTAAATACCATAGTAACTTAACATGTCCACAAAAAGTAATTTCAAAAATAGTTTGAAAAATCATCAAATAATTCCAAAGCAGACTAAATACTGCTCAAAAAATGATTGTTGGTAAGAAACATTCATGGTAAGGCAAGGTTGTTAGAATGCATCATGTTTCCAAGTGAGTCTTTTAAAGAATCCAAGGATTGTAGAGCATTGAAGATCAGTTCTGCATGTCCATAGAAAATACAGTGTACTTTTACACAGATTTCCAAGAGACAGAAAGACTCGTGTTTTTATTTCCAGACAGTGGCTATTACATAAGTCACTTCATCTTAGTAAAGGTGTTTTGTAATTTGACTCCGGTGCATTGATTGTATCAACTGCAAAATTCAAATTAAGATCCACAAGTCTCACCCACATTGCACAAGTTTATTTCCCTTCAGCAATGGTCAACCGGATGACTTCACCATACAAAAATGGAAGAAATTTAACTCAGAACTAAGAAAGGAGAGCTAGAGCTGACCAAACAGCTAAATTAATGGCCATAACAGATTGGAAGTTAGTAAATTACCAACTCCTATGGTATAATGCTGCAGCTCCATAATGTACATCCTAAGCACTACAAAGAGCCCCAGGGAGCTTAAACACAAAGCATGGCGGATTGATCAAATTTTCAGTCAAACTGTCCATGTGCTTATCCTAGGAAAGAAGCACAATGTTCAAATTGAAATTTAATCCATTTTTCTCTGTATTGTCACATGTAACACATCTTTCAATGGGGTGCTAAACAGCATTTAGTTTTTTTTTCTCTAGCAAAATTGATCTCCAGAGTTACATCAGAAATGATAAATAGCACTTTGAACAAACCAAGTGCATCAAACTTGATTTAAACAAGGTTATGGTATTCTCACTAAACCTATTTATATCCTATTCAGACAATTATTCAACTGCAGTTTATTTTTACACAAACTTGAGCCAGGCTTTTGGTTTCCCCGCACCATATATCATCTACCATTCCATTTCCTTATCCTCAATACAGAAATGGTTAATGTGCAATAGCAGTTTTGGCAACAACTACATCTACAATGATTTTATTCTAATGCTTTCGAACTCTTTGAGATGTCATTCATATTGCACAAAGCGTCTGTACTCAGCATTCACCTATGTAGGGATCATTGCTGAAGCAATCCAATTTAACTCCAAACAAAGTACAATAAAGAGTCTTTTTGAAATAATTTCTGCCCAACCCTTGAACAGGGCAAAGGACATTGAAATTTTTAGCAGTGACCATAAATAAAAGAAACTAATTACAATCAGGTTTAGCCTCTGACTTCAATGTCTGATAGTTTTTCCTTATAGCCCAAAGTTGTTCTCCTGCTTGATTCATAGTTGGTCTGTCTGATCTAGTTGGGGCAGAACATTGAAATGCTAATTCAAACATCTCTTCTGCTACCACATCTATTCCAGGGAATTGAACTAACCTGGAATCCAATATTTCAACTGCTTTTCCTTCATTTGTCTTCTTATATGCCTGTAAAATGCCATGTATCAAGTGTTCTGATAGAGAAAACATAAATAGAATGTAATAATCAAGTTACATGTACTGAAAGGATGCATATGTACTGCCAAAATGAATATACTACTTCAGAATGATGAAAAGGAAAAATAACAAGTGTATCTCAAAGTGACATTCCCAAATCAAATGAGGATAATTCTCAGTATATGTTCAATATCTTACCCATCTGACAGTGATACGCTCCTCAATATCCTTTTTCAACTCTATAGGTCGTCTCCCAGTGAGAATTTCTATTAGTAAAATTCCAAATGAGTAGACATCACTTTTCTGCGTTAGCTGATAAGTCTTCAGATACTCAGGATCAAGGTAACCTGCTGTTCCTTTAACTTGTGTTGAAACATGAGTTTCATTTGCTTCTGATGGTCCAGTTCTGGAAAAGCCGAAGTCAGCCACCTTTGCTCTAAAATTTTCAGTCAAGAGAATGTTTGAAGATTTTACATCTCGATGAATTATTGGCTGGTCTGTCAAGCACAATCACCATAATTAACAGTTAGAACCTGAAGACTTCCTCTAATTGACTCATGTCCAATCCAACATTATTAAAGAAAAGCAAACATACCAATCTAGAGATTTTGCAATGTCAAAACTGAAAATTGTATGCACTACTAAAAGATCTCTAATATATCAACTATATAGGGAGAAGGTAGATGCCCTCTCTTAATTGACACACTAGAAGGACAAAACCTCATTTGGAAGATTCAAACACAGACCTCTTGTACTCGTCTCCCGCATTGAGACACAATTAGGACACACATATGAGGAAATATCCAGATGTCAAGAGTCTGGAAACTTACGGATAAAATTTCTTTGCATCTCTATACATCTAGTGGAAATTTCCTTTGAAACATGGCAAACTTCGTATAGAATTTTCTTGTATATATCATATAAATTGTGTTGCTTACTTTCTTAAACTGTTGATGTTTGGTTGACAAGAGCTAATAAAACTGAAGGAATACACTAGATCTTGTATTCTTCTATTTTTTGCATGAAACTATACATAGGTTTTTTCTAGCAGAATTTTTAACTAGTAAGAAGCGAAATTAAAAAAGGATTAAGATTTCTATGTGGACCAAAGTTTTATCAACAGATTGAAAATATAGCCATCTCCAAGCACCCCAACACCTTGTGTAAAGAGTAGGACCCAGGGCATTTCCATCTCCGATCCAATTGCTGCCTCTAGGTGATTATTGTTTCATGTTTGTGTCATGATGGTAAGCTAAGTCACAAGGTTCGAGTTCGAGTTCGTGTTCGGCGACAATAAAATTCGGATGAAATTCGAGAAGGAGAAAAAGTTCGGAAAAAAATTCGTGATTAAATTTGCCTCTATAAATAATGATTTTTTAAATATATGTAATAAATCTATAAAATAAATAATATTATATTAAATTTAAATATATTATTATAAATTAATAAATTATAAGATAATATATTTTAAAGCTTTAGTTTAATTATTATTAATATATTATAATTTAAAAAGCTAATTTAAATATTTAAAATATTATATTTCAATGAATAAAGTAAAAAAATCAAATAATTAATAATTAACAAATGGACATGGTTTTATATATTAAAAATGAAAATATAATTTTGTTTGGAAAAACAAAAACAAAACCTAAAAAGTAAAATCAAAATCTTAAATATTAAAAGAGCAACCGCCTTACGCAACGCATATAAAATTGTGGTCTTTTACGCGAGTTAGTGATTACTCAGTCACAGACGACTTTGATAGCGCCACTTGCAAATTATGCATCCGCTTTAGCTCCTCTTCTGTAAAACCCAGGTTCGATGTATTCAAGGAACTATTTGATTATGTTTAATGCCTAGATGAAGAAAACGATTTCCTATCTAATTCATGACATCAGGAGTCTTCTGCTATTATCTCCTAACTACTACATTTTGTTAATCATAAACTACTTCTCTAGCTTGGGCTGATTGCTCTTTCTCATAACTTGGTGCCGCACCCTTGTTACGTATCTTGCAGGAACGGTGTTGAAGGAAGACCAAATTGCAATGGCAGTTGTTCAAATGATGTGGGGTTGAAATAACATTGTTTTTAAAAAATGTTCATGCCCTAGTCCCCGACCCGTACGAATTTTTGACGAATTTAAACAATTTTTTTTTCAAGTTTTGAAGTTTGCCGAATTTCGAACCTCATGGTTGAAATTCGGCGAATCCTGTGACTAAGATGGTAAGTATCAAATATCAAAAGTAATCATTTCTTTCCTTGACATTTATTTCAGTACTTCAAACCAATGTTCCTTGACTCGCCGCAAATCAGGCGAGTTACCCAGGTCGGCGAGCCAAGCCATTCTCGGCAAGTTAGAATGACCCTGCCCCGTGACTCGGCAGGTCATAACCTCTGACTCACGTGACTCACCGAGTCAGCTAGTCAGGGGCTGACTTGTCGAGTCCGAGGGTTGTGACTTGGCCGGTGACAACCACTTAAGAAAACAAAAAAAAACACAGTTTTTTTACAATTTTTTTTCACTTATCTCTCATCTCCAACCCTAACATGTGTCTTGTTTCATTGTTATGAGAAGAAGAGAGGAAAAGTGAGAGAGGAAGAAAATAAGAGGCCATACGTTTGCAACCAGCAGGGAAGAAGAGCTAATAAGCTTCCACAAATCACATTGGGGCAGCACTATACTTGCATTGAGAGCATCAAGCAGTCCATAGCAGCTATTACAAAGACTTCTCAACTCATTTGAAAGAGGAAGTGTTAAATTTTATAAATTTTGTTGGTTTTTCTTGTATGTTTATGGATTGTTCAATTTGTTGTTAATTTTTTTAAGTTTAACTTTGCAAATCTTGAATGTTTTCTATTCAAATATAAATTGCATACTTCAATGAGAGAAGTAGAACAATAGCAAACCCTAAATTTTTTTTAGAAAAAAATTGTAAACATGTATTTACATTTTTTTCTAAAAAAAAATGTAGGGTTTGCTGATTTTTCTAAATTCCTCCTTTGAAATTTGAAATTTTTCACAAAAAAAACACAATGCACAAATGTAGAGATCGCTGATTTTTTTCTATTAGTTTATAACTTTATAAAATATAATGCACAAATGGTAATTTGTTTGTAAAATTGTCTTATTGCAGCAGCCTTCACGTTTTGGAAACAATAATTTTTCCCAATGGCTCCTCCTAATCCTCAACCTAAGCCTAAGAGACATGGTCAAAAGGATGAGGCTTGGAAATAAACTGAAGAGTTTCCTGGTAGAATAAGAAAGCAAACAAAATGTTGTTTTTGTAAAGAAATTAATCATGGTGGCATAAATAGATTTAAATACCATATTGTTGGCATACGTGGCCATGATACTGAGCCATGCAAATTAGCAACTGTCGAGGCAGTTCATTTATGTTATATCCAATTAGAAACATTTGAACAAGAAAAGGAAAATAAGAGGCAATTGGATGAGTTATATGCTATTGGTTCCCGTTCATCTGCATCCGCATCCGTAGGTTGTGCTGGAGAGGGTTCTTCCATGCCTCTCTTTCGTCCTAGTGCTTCTGCTAGTGCTAGCGCTTCTACTTCTGCTCCTCCTAGTGGCATTGTTACCTTTGGTCCTAGAATCCGGAGATCCAGGTTGGACAATTATTTTGTGTCATGCACTACTCCTGATGCACAACCCTCGCTTGAGAGCATGGGTTGGAACAAGGAGGTCCATGATGCTACAAGAAAACAAATTTGCAAGTTTTGGTACTTTTGCAACATTCCATTTATTGCAACAGGGCAAATTTTTTTTATTCGATTGCTTTAAGTTTAAATTTAAATTTTAAAATTTATAGTTTGAAGTTGAACTTTGCTTTGTCTAATGATTAATTGCAATGAATTGTTATCATTTTCTCAGACATACTTATTTAATCTATTTGTGACAGGTCTCCTTACTGGCAAGGCATGCTAGATGTCGTAACCATTTGTGGGGCGAGGTTTAAAGCCCCTACTTATGCTGAGTTAAGTGGGCCCCTCTTGTTAGAAATGGTTGAGGATATGAAAGTTTAAGAGGACCACCGAGAGTCTTGGAGAAAAAAGGGTTGCACCATCATGACAGATGGTTGGACGGATAGGAGGAATAGGACACTCCTAAATTTTCTTGTTTCCTGCAGAGGTGATTGATCATTTTACTTCTCTGAATGCATTGAATAATTTAAATTTCGATGTATTGATTGATCAATGATCAATGATCATTGATAATTATTTTGCTTTATTTTCAAGATCCACCATGTTTTTGAAGTCCATTGATGCTTCCTCACATATGAAAAATGTCACATACTTATGTGAGGCTATTGAGGAAGTCATACCTGAGATGGGGGAAGAAATTGTGGTGCAGGTGGTGATGGATAATGCAGCAAGTTATGTTGTTGCAGGTAAACTTTTAAGTTTTGATGGAGAGGCACCCGAAAATTTATTTAAAATTTTCTTATCACATCTAATTAATTTAAAATTGTTGCAGGTAAACTTTTGATGAAGACGCACCCAAAAATTTATTTAAAAATTTCTTATCACATCTAATTAATTTAAAATTGCTGCAGGTAAACTTTTGATGGAGAGGCACCCAAAAAAAAATTGTCTCCATGTGCGGCCCATTGCCTTGACCTCATGTTGGAGGGGATATAGGTAAGCTCGAATGGGTGAAACAATGCATTGATAGGGCCAAAAACATTTACAAATTTATCTACAATCATGCATTGATCCTTAACATTATGAGAATACATGGGGCAAAAGGAGTTGGCTCATTCTGGTATCACGAAATTTGCCTCAAATTTTATCACACTAAATTCCTTACTGAAATCAAAGGCATCTTTGAGGCACATGTTTGTTGGTGAGGAGTGGACTTCCTCATCCTATGCTACGACCACTGCAGGGATGGATGTGGTAGATTGCATTTTTGATGAAGCAGGTTTTTGGACCCCTTGTGCAGAGATTGTGGAGGTAAATTTATTACAGTTTAATATTTAGTATTTACTTTTTATAATTTTATATGCATATTTTTGTTTTGTTTGCAACTTTGCGATTTTGCTTATTTTCATGCACAGTTGTGACTCAATTGGTTTTGTTTAACAATATTTGCAGGTCACTGAGCCCCTAGTAGTTCTCCTACAAGTTGTTGATGGGGAGAAGCCCTCTATGGGCTACATGTATGAGGGCACGGATCAAGCCAAGGAGGCCATTAGATCTATATATGGAGGAATTGAGGATAAGTATGGCCCCATTTGGGAGATAATTGATAGGAGATGGCATAACCAGCTTCACAGGCCCATCCATGCAGCAACTTATTTCCCCAATCCAGCATTGCATTTCCGCAATGATTTCAAGGCGGATGAGGAGGTTCTTAGTAGCCTATATACAGTGGCACAAAAGATGTCTACTAATACCACAACTACATTGCACCAGATGGACGCATTTGATAATGCAACAGGGGTGATTTTCGCAAGAAAAATGTGCAACCAGGTAGAAATATATGTTAAGATTTTTAAGTTTATGCACTTTGATTTTATAATCTAGCCTTAAAGTTGGAAATGAGACTGAATTTTTTTTCTTTTCCTTATTTCAGATAGATGGTGGCAACATTTTGGGACTACAACCCCACACCTTCAAAAAATTGCCATCCGTATATTCTATGTTACCACATTCGCTCAGGAAACTAGGAATTCGCAATTCGATTCGCTTGCAACTCAAAGTCGGTCCGTATTCGGCCAAAATTTGCCACCAGTCTGAGTAATTCGGTCCAAATTCACCGAACGGGACCCTGACAAACTTTCGCGCAATTTCGGTAGACTTCCAAAACCATTGCGCGAGCCCAGGAAGAATTTCGGCAAATTTGGGGGGAATAACATGGAATTCGATTAACATTTGCTCCGATAACTTCGTCTTCTTTGTTGGGTCTTCATTATAATTATTTTCAACTAAGTCAAGCTCAAAGTCTTCCTCAAGCGAAATATTAGGCCTCTCTGCTCCAATCGGATCTTCGATTAAGGCAAAGTTGGGCTCTAATCCAACACGACACAAATTATGAAATAGGGTTGCTCGTTTGACATCAGAACAAATCCCACCTCTTTTCACGCCCGCAATAAAGTCTATTAAAAAATTTGCATCAGGCCTATAAATACCCAACGTAATCGTCTGAACTTCCATCCACTGCAATTGCATAGCACACAACATTTGTGTTGTGCGATAGAGATGGAGATAAGCACGCAATTGCTGAGCTACATCGCAGTGGCCATGCTATCACTTTACGTGATATACAAAAGATTCCAGCCGTCAATGAATTTATTAAATAATATATTTCTTTGATCTTCTACTGATTGAAGTAAAGAAATAGCAAACAAAAGGAAATTACAGTTTTTTAGGTGTCGTTGATTCACAAAGGAGATTGCCGCTAAGCTTTAGGGTTTGAAAAGATCACAAATTTGAGAGATGATCACAGATTTTTTGTGAAACGTCTGAATTACAAGCAAATCGCAGATTTCCAACCAAATATTATTGCCAATTAGAAAGGAGAATATAGAGATATAATTTGTTTGGAGCAATATAAACGTTAATATATGTGGTGGTGTATTTTGCTATGTTGCTTTAATATTAGCAGTGGTGTATGAACTTATTTGCTGCAGCATATATATATATATATATATATATATATATATATATATATATATATATATAAAATCTTGTATTGATGAACCCAAAATGAATCCGAACCCAACCCAAAAAAATTTGGACGAATTTCGAACCCGAATCTTGAACCCGCATCCGTAACGGAATCCAAACAGGCAACTTAGCGTATATTGAACCAGCCATGCAGCGCTTCAAGATGTGAGCGCAAATGGAGTATGTTCGAGCACATCCACTCAAGTAGGCATAATAGATTGTTTGTGGAGAGGTTGAATGACCTAGTCTTTGTTCATTACTGTTAGGAAAGAAGAGTGCGGAACACTTTCTACAGATCAAATTCTTAGGGGAAAATAAACCAGGGACGATCATCAATTCCAATTACAATCATTAAGATGCACAAAAGTAAATAGAGTAAACATAGAAGGATAAACAAGCACAAAACAGAACACCAGTATTTACGTGGGAAAACCCTTTCGGGTAAAAAACCCACACACCCAAAGCAATAGTCACTTATATTATCGTAAATCTAGTTACATATAAGTTACAGATTGTTTGCTTTCAGATGTCAACCTCAATTCTACAAACGTTGAATACTCGATCACAAAGTTTCACAGAGATTAACCCTCTGTAACTTATCGAGTATCTCTACAACATTAGTTCATCTGCTCCTTGTTTTCCTCTCACTGCTCCATGCTTTTTCCTCTCACTATACCAACGAATCTTGCAGTGATTTATACACACCACAATTCATTATGGAATCTGGTACTTTAAACGTAATGAACCAACTTCTATTCATCCAACTGCCAGGCGTCACCGTACATCATCACCACACTTTGGTACCAAACATGGCACTGTACCTGACACCATGCCGAAACTTGGCTCTGCACCAACCTGTGGTTCTTGATCCTCCTTCACTATACACTCAGCATGTATGTACAGTGTCGGCATGTATGGTACTCCGTACGGTGCCAACATGACATGTACTTTGCACGGTGCCAAGCCACACCTCTCCGCACGCCGCACGCCGCACGTCAGTAGCCACTGTACGGTGGACTCACCCGTACCGTTGAGTACGTACGAGGCATGCTCAACAATCTCCCACTTGACGAGGTACGTACTGATGTCCACGAAGTTCATAAACCAGCTACTGAGAGTCAGGGGCTTCAAGCCCCATTGAATTTGCGGACCATTGTTGTCGGGTAAACAGGTAGTTAGTTGGTTGGTCCGTCCGAAGGGTTACATGGGTGCGACGGTAACCCTTCGCACCCGTGTAACCCTTCGGATGGACCAGCCAACTAACTACCCGTTTACCCGACAACAACCATTTGAACTTAACTGGCACCTTCAGAACACTCAGAGGCTACTGAGAAACAAAGACATCATAAATCCCATTTATCGATGAGCACCTGTAACTGATCAATCCATGCCGAATTCCAAATGCAAAACCACAATTAATGAAGTACCTGGCAAATGATCAATATACTCAAAACACAGAAAACTCAACCAAGATCAATGTCAAAGTTCCAACTGCAGAGTCAGGAACACAAACATGACAACCATGCTCTAAAACATCTCAACCAAGGAGATACCATGCTCCATATAAACATAACCATATCATGCCAAAACTAAATGCATCTCAAGAGTGTATCATGACATAATATTGAAGACATCCTAATAACAAGGATAACATGTCAAAAGAAAACATAAACATCTTTACCAAGGACCCCTATGAGTCCTCAAGATGTCAACATCTCCAATCACATGTCTACTCCAAAAAGTGACCCAGCAAATGTGAGATCCTTTTGTAGCAACAAGATCTACGACACCCTTCAACCTCCGCAACACTAATGAAGATCATCCACCATCAAATGGTGAATCTACATCACTGCCAACAACTCCCGTTGACATCGTGACAAACATCTTCTTCATGAAGATTGAACCAAACATCACTGATGTCTGACTTGCCAAAACAGCTCAGAAGGCATCTCCATCATCACTCTAAGAAGACGCAGAAGACTCGGAATTTGAAGAACTCTTCTTTTCTTTCTTCTTCTTCTTCTCTTTGCAATCCTTTTCAATATGACCAATCTGCCCACAATTCCAGCACTTTGCTTTGGACTTCTTTCCAGAAGACTTAAATTTTTCCTCTAACTTGGATTTAGACTTCTTGTCCTCTTGCTTGCCTCGAATGGCAAGAGCCTCCTTGACCATCTCAGAAGATTTCCTTCGCGCTTCTTCTGACAGTAACGAAGCAACCACATCTTCCATCTTGAAAGTGGTTGTTGTACTCCCAATGGCCATCACCAAATGATCCCATGTGTCAGGCAAAGAACATAACAGAAGCATACATCGATCCTCGTCATCAATCTTGACTCCTACGAAAGTTAACTGTGCAACAATCATGTTGAAACCATTCAGATGATCTGCTACAGATGTACCCTCGTCCATCTTCAAGGAATACAACTTCTTCCTCAAGAACAACTTGTTTACTAGAGACTTTCCCTGATAGATGTCACCAGGTTTCTTCCACAAAGAAGTTGTTGTCTTCTCCTCATGAACATTTAACAAAACAAAGTCTGCCAAACAGAGTCTCACCAGCCCTTTGGCTTTTCTATCTGTGAGATCCCAGTCCTCTTGTCTCATACCTAAAGGTTTAGCTCAAGCCACTGCAAACCACAGATCTCTATCTACCATCAGATCTTCCATCTTGAGTTTCCACAACTCATAATTGCTACCATCAAACTTCACAACATCTACTCTTCCTGATGTGCTCGCCATCTCAATCTGCAAAATTGATTACTAGTACCCTGCAAATCACCCCCTAGAGAAATGACACAAACAACCTACCCACAAGGATAACCCAACTAGCCTTGCTCTGATACCACTTGTTAGGAAAGAAGAGTGCGGAACACTTTCCATGGTATCAAATTCTTAGGGGAAAATAAACCAGGGACGATTATCAATTCCAATTACAGTCATTAAGATGCACAAAAGTAAATAGAGTAAACACGAAAGGATAAACAAGCACAAAACAGAACACCAGTATTTACATGGGAAAACCCTTTCGGGTAAAAAACCCACACACCCAAAGCAAGTCACTTATATTATCGTAAATCTAGTTACATATAAGTTACAGATTGTTTGCTTTCAGATGTCAACCTCAGTTGTATAAACGCTGAATACTTGATCACAAAGTTTCACATAGATTAACCCTCTGTAACTTATTGAGTATCTCTACAGCATTAGTTCATCTCCTCCTTGCTTTCCTCTCACTGCTCCATGTTTTCTCCTCTCACTATACCAACGAATCTTGCAGTGATTTATACACACCACAATTCATTATGGAATCTGGTACTTTAACGTAACGAACAACCAACTTCCATTCGTCCAACTGCCAGGCGTCACTGTGCATCATCACCACACTCTGGTACCAAACATGGCACTGTACCTGACACCATGCCGAAACTTGGCTCTACACCAACCTGTGGTTCTCGATCCTCCTTCACTATACACTCAGCATGTATGTACATTGTCAGCATGTACAATACTCCGTACGGTGCCAACATGCACGGTCTTCATACTCCATACGGTGCCAACATGACATGTACTTCGCACAGTACCAACCTACACGTCTCCGTACGGTGCCAAGCCACACCTCTCCGCACAGTGCCAGTGAGCAGCCACTGTACGGTGGATTCACCCGTACGGTGAACTCATCCGTACGGCTGAGTACGTACGAGGCATGCTCAACAATTACAGATTTTGGACATTAACACCTCTCTGATCACGCTAGAGGAGATCGATCCAGAGTCTGAGTGGCTCACTGAGTCTACCGATCATGTTTTCACTGATGAGGACCTTGAGTGGGTTGACCAGGCAGATCGAGAGGCTTAGGCTGAGCCTATGCCAAGGCAGAGGAGGAGGACAAAGCACAATCAAGCAGAGCTGATGTTGATTAGAGTGGCACCTCACAGGCACAAACTATGGCTGCTCAGTCATCTAGGACCTACCTTAGATGCCTTTGTAGGAGGGATACAGACTACTCTGAGGCTGAGGCTGAGGCTAAGGTTGAGACTGAGCCAGAGCCTTGTTATTGTTTACACATATGTTTGAGAACATTTGATTCATGGATTTTCTATACATTTGACAATATTTATAATTCTATATATCTATGTTTGCTATTTCGTTCAGATACAATTTACATTTGTAATTATGTGATGGATGGATGTTTATGTATGTGATCAAATTAGCTTCTATTTGATGATGTTATAGTGTCTTTAAGCTTTATTCAATAATGGGTGCATGAAACAATTTTTAAATCGTTTAAAAACTCTAAATTTCAAGGATTTTTTCATTTTGCCGAGTCGTTGTCGAGTCCGAGCCGAGTCACGAGTCAAGTCATTCTCGCCAAGTTAGAGCCGAGTCCAAGTCTGGGGACTTTGCTTGAAACTGCTAGTTTCTAAATTTTTAACCAATTTACATTCTTTAAAGTTGCACAACCATTGTATATTTTTTCCTAAATTAAAATATTTAAATTTTTTCATATTTGTTGTCTCCGTGTCTCCTATTTTTTACTTTAAATGGTGTACTGTGTAATGTCCCCGTTTTTTAGGCACATGGGATTAGCTTATTTCTGTGACCCTTATAGGCTAATCAAGATGTTGGAGGGGTCGTGTGGCAAAGCCAGTGGTCAGATTCACTCTGGTGGTCTGTGATGCCAGGATTGCTCTTCGTTTGAGTCAGATTGACAGACTTACTATTTATAGTAAGTGTTATTTTTGGGCGATAGTCATGATTGCTATTTTTAGCAGGGCGCTTGTGCATTGGTATCAGTGGAGATGTGGATTCATTTGCAAAGTTTCCAGTTTGAGGGACTTACTATTTGTAGTAAGTCTATTTTTGGCAATGTCTTTTATGGCAAGGCATTATGGCGTCTAGCTCAGGCAGTGAATATCTGCGTGGCGAGTTATTTATCCAAGAGATTTAATAAGCTATTTGATAATTGGTGATTATTAATTAAGTTATACTTAATTAATAATTTAAGAGATTATTTATTGCCAAAGTATTAAATGTTTTCTTATAAAGTCTTGGAGTGAAATATGATTAATTATTATATTTCAGTCTCATGAAATGCAAATGGGGAAGAAAAGCTAAGTATTGCTTTTAATTATGAAAAGTGTGAAGTTGAAGATTAGGGATCGATTTGTAAAGAAGACTTTATAAAGGCTTTGGAAGAATTTGGAACGAGGATGCTATTGATTCATTCTTGTCTTTGGTTCGATTTTGTGAAGGCTTGGAGTTAGGGTTTGTCTGGATTCTACAGCAAGAAATGATAAATTTCTTGTTTGTTTCATGCACTTTGAATCAGCGTTTCATGTTGGTGAATTGTGTGAAGATTTATTTGATCAGCATTGAGGATTCTTAGAAGGAAATCGTATGGTATTTGACGCCATAGGAGGAGTTAGCTGGAAATTGTTTGACGCCATTACATGGAAATGATCAACGGTTTGTTCTTTGGCGTGAGTATCAACCACCACCAGCCGTTGTTTATTCTTTACCGCAGCTGGTAGTGGATAGTGTTGGATCAGCCATCAACAATAGCCGCCATCCTTGCTTGTAACCGTGGCCAGTGTTGAATTAGTTTCGAAGGAGATTAATCAGGCTGTTTATGAATTATGTTGTTGTATTGGTCTTTTTCCTTAGTGTTACAAATCAGCATTGGTAATTTGCATTTCGAATTCAATAAGAGAATTTCATAATTGAGTAATTTATGGTTTGCAGTAGTTATTCAAATTTATTTGTTATTTGTATGGCAATTTGAAAATAAATAAAACTTTGCAAGTTAAATACGGGTTAGAGCCAGGCAGGTTCTTTACAGTGGTATCAGTGCAGTTTTCCTGTCGTCCTGTGGGGGTGATATTTATTGGGCTTGATTGTTTGACTTGAGTGATCAACACTCTGGTTTTTTTTTGTAGTCATGGACAGATACAGAAAATCTAGTACTCAGAAACCAGTTGGACAGTTTGTCTGATTAAGAAAACAAACAAATGCCTTAGTTAAGGATATGGAGAAACGAAGGCAAACACTGGAAAGATTAAATGCACCACTTTTAAATCCGGCAACTGTCGATAGGGCAGTAGATTATTTGGTTTCATTGTTCAATAGGTTCTCTTCACAGAGAAGATATGAGGAGAGATGTGAGTATTATACGGGTGAGACATCTACAGATCTCCATGATGAATTTTCAGCAGCTGCTGCTTTTGGTGATGTTCCTGTACTTAGTGGACCAGCCACTAGTCATGTTTGCACACCACAGGGTGGAGATTCGTTACAGGGACATGTGGGTGTGCTTGACTTGTTAGCAGATAGTGGTACTCAGTTTCAGCATCCTGAGCCTACCAGAGTTGGTGACACAGATCAGGCTGGTGACATGTCTAATGCCATTGATGGCAGTCTTGCATCAGTTGGTAGCAGTATCAACGGTACAGGGTCTGATTTTCCGGACACCAGACTTTTATTTGAACCTGTTGTTGATGCCATGGATGGTGTGAGAGTGGAAGATGTTGTATATACCACTAGGGATTGTGACACCATGGATGATGGTGTTATTTTTGGAGGACTGCGAGGAGTATTTGAGCTCTGACAGCTCGGATGTTTATGACAGTTGTCGTAGTGTAGAGTCAGTACATGAGACTGCAGTCTTTTCTTGTACTGAAGATGTGAGCATGAAGTCACCCAGTGATGACACTCAAGAGTGGAGTGGTACAGATGAATCAGGTGACATAGGTTCATGCCACAGTGTAGAGGATTCACGTGGGGGACATTGAGTATGTATGCAGCCAGAGATAGCAGAGGGGTCTCAGATAGAGAATGTTGATACTAGCATCGCGCCACAGTGTAGAGGATTCACGTGGGGACATTGAGTATGTATGCAGCCAGAGATAGAAGAGGGGTCTCAGATAGAGAATGTTGATACTAGCATCGCGGATACCTCTGATGTTGAGTGTGAGGATGATGTCGGTTGCAGTGTGTTTGGTTTTCTATATTCGACATTGGGTATTGACTCAGCATTGTCATTCGGTGGTGGTGGGTTCCAGGATCCTTTTCTGCAGGGACTCACGGATGAGGATGGGGAAGCATATGAGTGGCAGGAGTTTGTTTCAGCCAGAGCTTCCATTCCTTCAGATGAGGTTATTTCTTCAGTGACACATGAGGATGATTCTATTTGTAGCAAGTCGTGTTTGATTTATCAGACCTTGAGGGAGGACTCTGAGTTGTTAGTGAGGATGGATCCTAGGATTTGAATTGTCATGTGGTTTACAAAGGACGAGGTAGTTGAGGATTGTGATGAGTTGGATTCAGCAGCAGCTTCCTCAGGGGTAGATGAGGATGAGTCCGATGTCAGTACTCAGTTTGTAGATGTGTGCTCGGATGACAATACACAAAGATTTGGTGATCTTGAGGGGAGTTTGTTGGATGCAACTTCCTTCTATAGTGTGGACAGTGCACTTGAGATTGTGCATAGGAGATCCGTTGTGCAGAGTCATCATGTGACTAGCCAGTTAAGAGTCGGTGAGAGAGACATTACTTCTACTCTCGAGCATTTCGATGCCGCTCGTCAGCTCTTGGTTGTTTATGGTTGGGGTGCTCCTATGGCAGATGAGCACGGTGGTGGTTACCTTTCCTTGACAGAGACTCATTCCTTGAGGGAGGCTGTCAGGATTTTGAGACAAGATTATTTATAGTTGGTAGCCGACCGAGATCACCTAGTTGAGTGGGGGAGTACAACATT
>MU226972.1:485320-503552 GCA_018584345.1 Thuja plicata | reverse complement strand
CGGTGGTGGTTACCTTTCCTTGACAGAGACTCATTCCTTGAGGGAGGCTGTCAGGATTTTGAGACAAGATTATTTATAGTTGGTAGCCGACCGAGATCACCTAGTTGAGTGGGGGAGTACAACATTTGAGGCTCTGATGGACAGAGAGGAGGTGAGTGAGCTTACTCAGGAGCTCACAGCGACTTCTGAGGCTTTAGAGGGCACTCAGTTGGCTCGTCAAGAGTCGCAGTTGTGGTTGGGAGAGGTGACTGTGGAGTTGGAGCGGATTCAGTCTTTACCTGCCATAGATCCAGTGCAGTTACATATAGTAGTGGTTGGTGGTGAGTCAGCTTCCACAGTAGGTAGTGATGGATGTGTTGGGGATTCAGTTACATCCATCCTTGAGACAGTTGCAGTAGATGCAGAGGAGGTTAGTGCATCAGTGGAGGGCAGTAGAGAGAGTTTTGTGGTATTTGGTTCTCCAGTTGTTAGCACGAGGGCAGATGACACAAAGCAAGTTTTTGGGAGTCGTGTAGTAGCCAATGTGGATTTGTCTGAGAGTTGTGTGCCAGTTGCTGACACCACTCCCTATGATTCCCAAGACACGGACATGGTATCATCTAGTTTGGAGGCTACTTCTCATGATGATTTGTTTCCTTTTGTCCGAAGCAAATCTATTCCTCCTTTCTATACAGTTGATAATGATAGGCAGTTGGTAGTGCCGCAGTTTCAGAGGGATCAGCTATGGATTGCATAGGAGCAGGTTGATGCTACTTCTTATAATTTCTACTGTACGGAGTCATTCATGGAGTACTTGCTTGAGAGTCCGATTTTGCAGGAGGGTCCTTTCGGTGCTTCTGAGGGTACACTCATCCGGGGTTCTTGCGGTATTCATCTTTTAGTGGGAAAGATTTTAGATACCTTGACTACAATGCTTCCTCACCGAGATATTGTGGTTGGGTTTGTTGAGTGGGTCACCTCGGGTCCTGCCCAACCAGTTTTTCAGAGTCAGAGGTTGGAGCCATCTCTTGATTCTCGGATTGGTATTGATGAGCCGCTGACAAGGGTCGAAACATTTCACCATGATTACATTGTGAGGAGTGCTCATCACTTCTCTTTTGACTCATCGGTTGAGGACTTATTTGCGCGTCGGTGTGGGTTGGCTCCAGACTTGTATCATCCTTATTGGGATGGGTTTTCTCCATCTGTAGTTGATGGGGTTCGTTACTGCAAGTTAGCAGGAGGTGACTTGCAGGGTCAGTATATCCAAGATGGTTTTACAGTGGATGGATATCTAGATTACGGGAGTACTCAGGGCAGATTGGCAGGGGGTGCAGGGAGCTCTGGTTTGTTAGATGGTTTTTGATATCCATTTTTCCTTGTTGAGGATGGCTATGGGTTGCATCTCTACTGGGTTCCAGGTAGTGTCAGGTTTGACACTGTAGATTGTGTGTCACTATGGTTGGCAAGGTGACAGTGTGTTTCGGTTGGCTTAGTGGATGGTGATTTCAATACAGAAGTTGGCAGGTGATCACAGGGACATTACTCCATTCTACCTTTGGGATCCAAGTGGACTTCTGTGTTTTGTTTTCTGAGATTGCTTGGGGACAAGCAATTTCAGGGAGGGAGGATTGTAATGTCCCCGTTTTTTAGGCACATGGGATTAGCTTATTTTTGTGACCCTTGTAGGCTAATCAGGATGTTGGAGGGGGTCGTGTGGCAGAGCCAGTTGTCAGTTTCCACTCTAGAGGTCTGTGATGCCAGGATTGCTCTTCGTTTGAGTCAGATTGACAGACTTACTATTTATAGTAAGTGTTATGTTTGGGCGATAGTCATAATTGCTATTTTTAGCAAGGCGCTTGTGCATTGGTATCAATGGAGATGTGGATTCATTTACAAAGTTTCCAGTTTGAGGGACTTACTATTTATAGTAAGTCTATTTTTGGCAGTGTCTTATGGCAAGGCATTATGGCGTCTGGCTTAGGCAGTGAATATCTGCATGGTGATTTATTTATCCAAGAGATTTAATAAGCTATTTGATAATTGGTGATTATTAATTAAGTTATACTTAATAATTTAAGAGCTTATTATTTATTGCCAAAGTATTAAATTTTTTCTTATAAAGTCTTGGAGTGAAATATGATTAATTATTATATTTCAATCTCATGAAATGCAAATGGGGAAGAAAAGCTAAGTATTGTTTTTTAATTATGAAAAGTGTGAAGTTGAAGATTAGGGATCGATTTGTAAAGAATACTTTATAAAGGCTTTGGAAGAATTCGGAACGAGGATGCTATTGATTCCTTCTTGTCTTTGGTTTGATTTTGTGAAGGCTTGGAGTTAGGGTTTGTCTAGATTCTACAGCAAGAAATGGTAAATTTCTTGTTTGTTTCATACACTTCGAATCAGCGTTTCATGCTGGTAAATTGTGTGAAGATTTATTTGATCAGCATTGAGGATTCTTAGAAGGAAATCGTATGGTATTTGACGCCATAGAAGGAGGAGTTAGCTGGAAATTGTTTGACGCCATTACATGGAAATGATCAACGGTTTGTTATTTGGCGTGAGTATCAACCACCAGCAGCCGCTGTTTATTCTTTACCGCAGCTGGTAGTGGATAGTGTTGGATCAGCCATCAACAACAGCCGCCATCCTTGCTTGTAACCGTGGCTAGTGTTGAATTAGTTTCGAAGGAGATTAATCGGGTTTTTTATGAATTATGTTGTTCTATTGGTCTTTTTCCCTAGTGTTACAAATCAGCATTGGTAATTTGCATTTCGAATTCAATAAGAGAGTTTCAGAATTGAGTAATTTATGGTTTGCACTTGCAGTAGTTATTCAAATTTATTTGCTATTTGTATGGCAATTTCAAAATAAATAAAACTTTGCAAGTTAAATACAGGTTAGAGCCAGGCAGGTTCTTTACATACGGATACTGATGCTATTTTATATGCTACAACATGAAGTTCTACATTTACCAAAGGGTGTCTCGGGGAGAGAGACTATATATATGCCTTCATGCATGTCCGTTCTGATTCAATGCCATAGGATAGAATGCAAAGGAGATACAGAAACCTTTTACAGAATTATTCCATCAGCATCATAACTACAAATGAAATTTTACCTGCATATAGGTGGAGGTATGTGAGAGCATGTGAAACATCAATAGCTATATCCAACCGTGTTGCCAAGTCCAAGAATGCTCCTCGTTGACCTGAAACATGTGAGTGCTTCATCTCAAAAACTAATAACTAGATATTAGGTTTATTTGTGAAATATGACCCATATCTATATATAGGACTGGCCTTCAAACTCTATCAAGGATAGGCCTTGTGTTAGGAAACTCGTAAGCACTGATCAAAAATTTCCATGTGCTAAACATAGATAAATGATGCTGTCTTGAATCAAGCAAAAATGACAAACATCTTATGAACCATACCATCTAGATGCTCCCTTAATGTGCTGTTAGGGACATATTCAGTTACAAGAATATGTTCATTCTCCTGCTCACAGTACCCAATCAGTTTGACAAGATTCAAATGTTCTATTCTAGCCAGCATTCCAACTTCATTTCTGAATTCTGCTGTCAAACGTGCATCAAATTTATCCTGCAAGATATGAAGTTCAAAGAATCAAAAATACCATTGGAAAATATATCACAGCATCCACATTAGAACAAGTTGTGCCTTATTGTTACAGGTGTGTCAAGATCAATTTACAAAAGAACCTCCCAATCATAATTGTGCAGAAGATTACGGGAACAATGAGGAAACAGCCTTTGGATCATAAGAGTATAGCTTTCCACTACAAAATCTGTTATCCACATGGGTATCTAACAAAGCTATCCCCTTCTATTCATCAACAACTAATGGAAGCATAAGTGTTTACCACAAATCCAACAGGAATGAGCTCACAGGAGGCAACAGAGACACCAAACCAAGTTGAAACTCAAGCTAAGAAAGGAGAGCTAGAGCTGACCAAACAGAACATACATTTCAGAAACAATAGGCAGCTCTGATAAAAAAAGGTACGTTTTGCAAACTGTTATCGGTGTTGAAGATTGACATTTACTAAATAGTGATCTAAAATAATAGAAAAATAAAAATGAAACCAACCAGTAATGCCATCTCAACTTCCAGAAATAAAATATCATCCCCAGAACAGCAAGTCTCTGAATCACAGAGAAGTCAGAATATATTCAACTAAACAAAGATCAATAGCTTCTTAAAGCAAGAAGAAAAAATAAAATAGTTGGCAATAAACCAACCAGAGTAAACACAAAGTGCACAGAAGGGGGCACGTAAACCTCGCTAAACTAAAGAAGCAACTAACTACTAGGAAGATAGCTGCCACAGCTAGTCAGTCCAAATCAAATAACATCCAGCTGATACTCACCTATTAGAGGAAATATCAATCTCTAGACAACCTTCCAAAAACTTGGAAAGAAAATATCTGCCTTAACCATCTATCTTTGAAAGCATGGAAGGTTCAAACACAAACAAAGAATCATTTTCTTCAGGGCCCACAAGACTGATATAGTCCACTGTCCTACATGAAGCAAAAATTAGTACCATGTAGCTCAAAAATATAAGTACAGGAGATTTCCAAAAGTATAAGCACCAATCCTATAAACAAAGGCTGCACAGAGATACTCCAGGGCCCACAAAACTTCACAGTAAAATCAATATACTGTTTCTCCAAGAGAATGGTAGGACAATTCTTCTACAACAAATTTAGAGGATGAGTCACAACAGTATCAATCTACACCCACCCAATCTGTGTAATGATCCTAATTAATTGATCGTCATTAATACCAAGAGAATGATTTATCAACTTGATAGGACATGTCCAATTAAACATACCCTTTGATTTAAATACTGCTAAACTAATCGCCAGTCTCCTCCTTCAGATTCAGGACATGTACTAACTACCTCCTGTGGATCCGATTATGTCTGACGTTTGTATCGGGCATTAAAAGATCGACCTTTTGGTGCAACGGCAAATGTGTTCCAACAATTGGTATCAGAGCCAGTTCATGGGTTTGAATCCCCTCAAGTGACACTGAGGGGGGGATTGTTGGACTAATCACCAACGTACCCCTTTGGATTTGAGACATGGACTAACCACCTCCTTTGGATCCATTTATCATTGGCGTTTGTATCAGGCATTAAAAGGTAGATCTTTTGGTGCAACGACAAATGTGTTCCAACACATACAAATACCTAATCCATTATTCATTCATATACACCACACAAAGCATCATATATTGTATACTGAACACAACCATCATAAAAATAAAAATATAATTGAAAGCATAAGTCACATAGTATCAATCTATATCCACATAGTCTATGTAATAAAACTAATTAATCGATCATTAATTAACCATCATTAATACCAAGAGAATGACTTCTCCACTTGATAGTACATGTCTTATTGAACATACCCTTAATTCACATACAAATACCTATTCCATCATTCATTCGTATACAGCACATAAAGCATCATATATTGTATAATAAACAAAACCATCATAAAAATAAAAAATAAATTACAATGTCAATTAGTCAAACACAAATGTCATGATATATATTACATCTTAAAATTAAAAACCAATAATGTCAAGTGTCAACAATCAGCCATCACTTACAAAGCATCATCATCTAGCTCTTTAAAAATATCATTATCACTATCCATATTAAGATGATGTAGGCTAAGTTGTCGGTTCCGGTTCAGCATCAAGTTCAAGTTCGAGGTTCGGGTTTGTGGGTTTGGTAAAAAAATTCCTGGGGGGATGGGTTCGTTTTGGATTCGTCCATGCAGAAACATATAAAAATAAAAAACATATACATACATACTGCAGTAATTAAGTTCAAAATACACCACCATATTAATAGTCAAACCTCGATTGTCATGATAAATCACAAAGTGTTAGTTCAAATAACTTAGCAAAATTCCAAAATACACCACCATATTAATGTTCTAATTCAAAAATAATAATGTCAGCTGTCAACAATCAGCCATAACTGATCAAATATCCTATGGGTCATCAAAAATATCATTATAAACACTTGCAGCTGCATAGGAATAGCACAAATATCAAATATCATTTGGGTCCTCTTCAATGTCTTTGATAAAAAATCAACACTTGCAACCACGTAGGAATAGCACAAGAACCAGCTTAGAGCATGCAACAAACAATCTTCAAATCTCTTTGAGCAATGGCAAGCAAAAAAGAAAGTTTAGCAATGGAGAAAAATAGTTTTGTTTTTCACTCTATTGTGCAGAAATGAAGTAGGTTTTACCTTTTCAATGTTTTTAGTGTTCAAAATTAGAATTGGGGGATCAATTTGAACTTTTTAGAAAAAGAACTTTTAAAAAGTCAAATAAATTTAAAAAGTGCAAAATAACTCCTGGATTCTACCGGCAGATGCCCAAAATCTTGGGTTCGTCCAAGTTCGACAGGGCCGAACCCACAGTCTGTGTCGGACCCTGTCCGAGTCCACACTATATGGGCCGGACCCTATCTGAACCCACAGGGAATTGAGCTCGGGCCCGGCTCAGACCAGACCGGGACCTAGCATCTTAGGATGTAGGTATTGGTAAATTAGAACCACAAACAATGTCACCAGCACTAGCACATTTAGCTTGTAATCTCACTCATCTACAACATCAAGTGTAACATGGTGGGAAGTGGAAGCATCCAAGTCAATATGCTTTGACTTGGTATCCCACTTCCTTGTAGTTTGTGAAATGCTGAATTAAAATTAAATTAAATTTTTTTACTATAGTGAAACATATTTATTAAAATAAATCGTATTGCTTCACTTTTCTTCAATTATTCAATTTTGAGAATGTTTAGAATGTCTTGTGACATATAATCGTTGGTTATGAACATTTGAATTTCTTTGACCTTGACACACCTATTTGATCCACTCAATTTTGGTGTCAATTTTCTATAACATAAGGTTGAGGGAGCGAGCAACACAAAGTGTCCAAAAAATGTGTGAATAACACTCCTAAACCAACAACCTATCCACTACAATTTTTGGGATTGTCTATTATGACTTAAACAACATTTTGAGGCTCCACTTCCTCAATGTTTGTCATGAGAATGTTAGCAACAAATGCATCATCATTCTGTTGCAAATATGACATGTTGGTTGTCATTGATGTCAAACTTGTTGGAAAGGATGAAGTATTGGTGGCAATGTGTTGGAAGGATGATGCATTGATGACAGCTTTGGTACTTTGGTTGTAGTGTTGTCCTTCGTCCAAATGTATTTTGACTTGCTCAAAATGGTGTGATTAGCAGAAATCATGATGGAAGTTCCCTTTGTGGATATGGTTCAGAATATGTCATGTGTAGTTTGCTTTATCTGGAAGATGTTCATCTAATGATACTACACTCAGTTGTGTTCTAGATACTGTTATGTTGTTGAGTTCCTTGGTATAGTTGAGTGGTGATATTAATGTTGTGGATGTAAGATGTTTGTTGGTATGTTGTGGATGTAAGATGTTTGTTGGTATGTTGTTGCTGTTATGATGTTCCTAACACTTGGGTGTTAGCATTATGATTGGTATTGTTATTGATTCCATCCATCTCTGGTGTGTGTCATAACCCTCCACCATATTTGCATTTATAATATGATCATGCCATCTCATTATAACATCGGCCTGCATATAGAATTACATCATTATCATAATTGCCATATTCATTACATTATCACTGCATTTGCATCTCATAATTGCATAATCACATTGCATTATCATATGTTCCACACTAGCCGCACTTGTCATTGCATTATCGTGTATTTTCACACTTAGCGGATTCTCATAATCGGGCTTGTCTAACAATGCATAACCAACATATGATTAATAAAAAAACCGCAATAATCATTCTGATTATTGTGATGACTAATGGTCTCTTCATCATTATTATTATGTTGAGAGGTGACTATTCCATCGCGCCTCTGCCATGGACCGAACGTGTATATATGGGAGATTGTATCAATTGCAAAATCATCGAATATAGAACTCAGAATATAAAATATATAATCCCTTGTGGATCGCTCCACTTAGAGCAGCCAATTGCTAACAGAAATCCCAGGTGCAAGTATTTATCTGCATATCAGAGACGGCATCATCTCAGAAGCATAATCATATAAAGATATATCAGAGACGGCTTCCTTCTTCAACGCAGAGAGATAAAGATAAATCAGATACAGCCTGTGCAATACCGCATTGTTATTGTACCAGATAATCTCCACATTGCATGTAATTCATTGTACATCAGAGACATCATTGTCATCATATCAGGCATCCTGTATATCAGTGTGGATCTATTGTATATACGACAGACAACATTTTAGGTTATTGAGCATACATTTCATTGCAATATCAAATACAACCCTTGTATATTGTGATCATTGCTATGCAATTATCCTCTTATCTTGGCAGCGTATGCATTTGGAATTAATAATCATTCATTATCAGTTATCTTTCATTGTAAATTGAGCATCAAATAAGCATTTCGTTATCAGCAATTTGAGTTATATTTATAGAATTGTGGAATTTCATGTAGTGCCTCAAATTAGATAAAAAGGGACATTACAGTGTGGCATTAATGTTTGACTGCAGAAGACTTGAAAGAGTGAGGTTATGATTGATGAAGAAGATTTGAAAAGAATACAAATGTTCTTGACAGTACCTACTACTTGCCTAAGTAGTGCTTAGTTTGGATAATTTCAGTTGATTTGCTGCTACTGTTCATATCAGTTACTGTGTTCAGTTTATTGGTTTGGCATTACTATGGTCGCCTGGTGATGCTATTACTACTGAGGTTGCTGATCTGGTATTGTTACTACCTAGAATATGCAGAGTGATGACTTGGTTTGTTGCTACTATTTGCAGTAACATTTGTGTTGCAGATGAAGACAAGTTTAATGCTCTGATATTGGTAATGTTCTCTAACAACAGTAAGCTCTATTTGTAGTGTCCCCTTTTCCATGAGCATCAGTTTTCAGTGCTTTAACCTATCACTTGGTCCTCATAGGCTAATAATGACGTTTAGAAGGCCCTGTTTTGGAGATATCTAGTATCTCAGTTGGCAGTTGGCAATGTTTTCATCTCCAGATCCTTGGCGTATTTTGAGGCATTGTTATTTAGGGTGTTCTGGCTCCATTTTAATATACTTACTATTTATAGTAAGTCAGTGTGTTGATAGAGGCAAACCTTACTATTTATAGTAAGGCACCCTGGTTAGCAGTGAATGCAGTGGGCTATCTCCTGGTGAAGTCAGAATTGATTTACGATGATTAATGATGGAGTTATAATATTATAATTATTATTAAAGTTATACTTTAATAAAATTAATTATTAAGTGCATATCATTAATTGAATTAAAGAGTGACTATAATAAAGTTATAATATAAAGTCACTTTATTCATTTAAGGCCCCTAGCTTGTCCAAGAAGGAACTTCAATAGGAGAAAATTAAAAAGTAAAAACGTCTTTTATTCCACAATGCTAAAAGTAAGAGTACTCACCGACTTGAGAAGCTATATAAGCGAAGCTATTCATTCATTTGGGATATGTTATGAGAATATTTCAATGAAGTTATTTCTCTTGTTGCTGAGATACAGTGACTAGATTGTTCTAAGGATGGAAACCCTTGGAACCTAGAAGGTTTGGTCGGAAACCCATTCCTTCATTAAGAGTGAATTCATTTTCAGAGTTCACCTTTAAGTTTCAATGTAGAAGTGGTACAAAATAAGTGAAGACTTACAGCCATAGTGGAAGTCCAGATTAAGAGCCAGCTGAAACGTCTAGTCTGAAGATATTAGTGGCCACGCAAGAGTTATTTCAGGGATTCGAACTCCATTCACAGATGATCATACCTGCTAATCATGGGGACATCTGAGCTTTAGATGTTCATTGATTCACTGGCAGTGCTTATCCTTATCATTTTCAGGATTCTCAGAAATTACCTAGGGCAGCATTGAGGAATTATCAGATCACCAGACAAGTTTGAGTGTGCTTGGATGGTAGGCAAGGAGTGTGTCGTGGGTTATTTTGTGGTGTTGTTAGAGGCTCAACATTTGAAAGAAAGGGACCGCGTGGAGTCTGTAAGTCATGGGATTGCAATGTGCAGCAGCTATCAAACTCCCAGGCATTTACATCAGTCCAATATCTTGTTGCAGCGTGACGATTAGTTATATGCATTATTACGGCAATGTATTCTTACAAGAATAATGTTTTGATTGCTATGTCTGTTATGAAAGCTGCTGAAACCTCAGATTGTAATCAGTAAAAGATCTAATTTGACTACAGTTCCAAACTTATCTTTGTATGCAAAGTGTTTGTTGAAATGCTAATGAAGAATCAACGAGGACTCCAAACACTATGCTCAACCATATATTTGTTTTAATGCCTATTTTGTATCTACAATGAGATATAAGCAAGATTTGGCTTGTTACAGTTCTATTACTGTTCTGTAGCAGCAAGTTGTTCATTTTCTAGTTTAAGACAGGGATATATTTCCTACTAAGGCTGTATGCAAAGTGTTTGATGAAATGCCACTGAGTAATAAATGGATATTTCTGAATGATATGGTCGTATAAATGTCTGATAAGTGTTTGTTAAAATGCCCATGCTATGTAACTGAGATTTGAGAAGTTAAATCCGAGGTTTTTTAGTAAGGTAAATTGTTCAAAACTAGGAAGGGTTCTTATAGTCTATCAGACTGGTCCAGAGTATCTTTGATGTCTTCTGGATATGATGCAGTGTTGCTGAATGATAATATCAATCATGCCTGATCATACAGTATGCCTTGTGGTGATATTTGTGGTTCACAAGTGAGCTTTGATGATCTATACTTAATGTGTTCAATTATGTTATGTTTTGTGTATTTGGATGTGCTACCTTATCTAGGATCATTCTTTTGGTTCAGATGAGCTTCACAATTAATGTTGGAATATTAATTTGGGTCTCACCTTGGTGCATGGAGATCTACATGCTTCAAGATTGCTTCGGAAGATGTTTCATGGACGACTGTTCTATAAGGTTTAATTGCCTATTCACACGTTACATTTCGGAGATGGCCTTGGTTAATGTGCGGACCATTGGATCTATCTTACGAAAACGTGTTGTGATATATTTGGATCCTCTCTTTCTCCTAGAATGGACCACTTCATGTATCCTGGGCAAAGTTCCCAGACTCACTGCGAGTCAGGAGAGTCTGCGAGTCAGCGAGTCGAGTCATTCTCAACGAGTCAGATGGACTCTGACTCAGACTCGGCCGAGTCAAACACCTAACTTGCCAAGTCCGAGCCATCTAACTCGACCGGCGGCAGCCAATTTTGAATCTAGCCATCTCAATGCACAGCTGTTTACATGCACTTTAAAGGGAAAATTTTGTGTTCTATGTCAAACTAGAATAATGATAAAATGTTGTGCTGAGACAATTCAATGCACTTTACTCCGAGAGGTTATGCAGTAATGATTGTAAGTGTTTCTACTCACATGACAGGGCATGTAGGGAAGGTTATATTCAAACAAAAGGTAATTACACATAGGGATCACAATTACTGTTTACCACTTAGCAATCCTAAAGCTACAACTTGGATTGAAGATCTGCTTGAACAGATTAGCACACAAGATAAATGCCAATTCAGTTCATAGATATGCAGCATCTTGAATGCTTTAAAAATACATCTTTACAAAATTCTTTAACGCCAAAATTGTTAGTAAGTACAATTTCCAATTTCAGAAGTATTATCTCTTTATTTTGTTCATCTTTTCTAGATTTTCTGAAACAAGAGTTGTCAAATTCAAGTTCTCTGCCCCAAGGTTCGCAGCCCTGAAACTTAGGACATAGTAAAAGCACATTTAGTTCAAGAATGATCCAAGAGAAATAAAAACCACCTTAATGAAATTTATTAATGCATACTAATTCCAGAGGCTCTGCCTAAAGCATCCATTCTAAGTTTTCTATTTCCTTCAACTACAATTTATGTTTGTACTTATGTGATGGATGTATGTATATGTATGTTATCAAATTAGCTTATGTTTGATGATGTTATTGTGTCTTTAAGCTTTATTTAATAATGGGTGCATGAAACAAGTTATAATTCCTTAAAAATCTCTAAATTTCAAAAAAAAATTCATTTGCCGAGTCACGAGTCGAGTCATTCTCGCCGAGTTCGATCTAGGAACTTTGATCTTGGGTCTAGATGACCTATTTACTGTAATAATGTTGTATCTTGGTTGTGGCCAACCTACAGTAAAGCTTTTAATGATCTATCTTATATTTAAGGAATGTATTCAAGGCTAGAGGAGTGCAAAGAGTAGTATGGTAGAAAAAAGGAAACACAAAAGAACAAATTGTGGAAAGAAGTAAAGCGGATGTGCAGAATTCTGAGCTTAAAGGAAATATCTTTAGAGACAATGTGTTGCTGATTCATGTACAAGAGATTCTTCCTTCATTTCTGAGCTTCGTGTTGCTAGATGAGAGTGAGTTTTTTTGTAGATCTGTTGTACCTTGTCCCGAGACGGTGCATTTTAGTTGTACAAATCCTTTGTATCCTGCTCTAAGGTAGTGAGCCCTAGTTGTGCAAGTCTAGGCTATGAGCCTAAACATTGTAATACAAAATTATTTATATTGTGAGTTTGATTCTCACCGCGGTTTTTCCCAGCCTTAGGTTTTCCACATAAATCTAGTGTTCTTGTGTTGTTTATGATTTCAGCTTTTAGTTTCATTAAAGTGAATTGCTCATAGTGATTTGAAGCTCATCAAGATCTGAAACAAAGTTATTATTGTGGTCCGAACAGATTCACCCCCCCCCCTCTCACCCCTTTTGTGTGTTTAACACATTCACCTCCCCTTCACAATCTACTTCTCTCAAAAACATTTCCCCTTTAAGGGACACTACAATAACATTGACCAATGGTCAATTTCTAGCATCTTTCCATCCACCAAAATGATAGACACCCCTATTTCAACCCGTGTCCCTTATGAGCTTCAATAACCCCTCTATGAACTTCACCTCTTTTTCCAATAAGGAGCTACACAGTTTCTCAGAACTCGGGCCCTTGTAACCTTTTGGAGCCTCGTTACTTGCTTTCACCATTTGTTGGCAATATGTTGAGTGAACAAAATTGAAAGTCAATCCATTTGTATAGAGACTTCTTGCTATGTGCTGAAGCAATCTCTCAAGACTCATTCCAAAATGTTGTTTCCAATAGTCCCTTAAATCTCTTATGCATAAAGGCCACAAATTGTTCTCTTAATGTGACCAAAAATAGGTGGCTCTCTACAAGTTGAAGATCCTTTCTTCAACAAAGGATGGTTTGATTTGCAACTTGTTGCTTGATCCACTTTTTCCTTCTCATTAGTATATGCCATGACTTGTGCTTCTACAATGAGTACACCATTTTTTCTTGGGCAAGATTTGATGCCTAGTCCAACGATGTGACACAAATGGCCTTTCACCCAATTGTATAAGCTTGAACACCTAACATCACACCCATTGTAAACCCAAACATGACCACTACCACCTGGAAGTTATACCATATCAATATATTTCTAGAGCGGATAATTTAGATCTATGTCGATGAGGGGTTCACCCTGTTGGAGTCTGAAATTTCCAAACAATTTCAAGCACCCTAATATGTGAAATCAGTGGTCACTTTGTAAAGGTAAATGAAATGACTTATGATTCTTCCTTAATGTTGATAAAGATGCCATGTGATGAATAAGAAGTGACTTGAAGACTTAGAGAATAAATGGGAAGAGCAAGGATAAGAATGAATCAATTGGCCTATCTTCTTAATGTCTCCATGAAGAAAGGTTATCCATTTTACTTATGTTGCATGCCCTCCAACTCATAAAGGTTTGATTGCCCAAAGCATAGTAAACATCTCATTCCTCTCACACCTAATGTCAGAGTGTCCATTTGCTTCCCTATAATCTTATCCACAACTCCAAAACATGTCATATGCTAGTTCTAAAATGTGTTGCCATTTTTGACATATGAGTATCCTTAATTATACCGAATAGATCACAATCTAGACATGCCAAATCACCCTAGACTATATCCTAAACTATTTTAAAACCATCCTCAACTATTCTAGCACTATCCTAAGGTCTTTTCCCCTTTTGATATGTTGTTGACCTGTTCAAAGTGGTCTGTAGACTACAAAAAAGTCAAGATTTCGACCTGCTGAAAGGATGATGTTGAGAGACGGTGAAAACGGGTGAAAACTGACAATCTAAGAACCCATTTCAAAAAATCCAGTTTCCATGCTCTAATAAAAATTACAGGTCCATACGAGGATTTTTGGGCTATCAACCAAACTGAATACCGAGTGATAGGTGAGAAGAAAGTTTATCGACTAATTAGTTGATTAGTTTTTTAAGGAGTTTTTTCTTGATTATAATAAAAGGTGGTGTCTTGACACCCCAAAGGGATGTGGAAACCATTTACCACATATATATGTGGTGTAAAATGTATAGTAAAGACATGGAAAAAATATAGAAGAGATAAGAAGAGAATTAGATTTGGGAATTCAGATTAGACAAGACAAGATGTAATACAAAAAATAGAGATTCAGTTAATAAAAGAAAATCAGTTTTCTTCTTCTCAATTGTGTTGTGGAAAATCTTTTATCTAGATCAGTTCTCTGTGATTTTCATTTAAGGTAAATGATTGCTATCTTAAACCCACTTCTAAAGAAACTATATGTTGTCACAACAATTTGAGCATCAAGATTCATTTGAGAAATGGTTGTCCATTTGTTTCTTGTCTAATTGGTCTTTCATGGGAAAGTTAAATTCAATTGGACTAATTGTGGTGGTGAGATATAGTTATATAGTATTGAGGGTTAGATAGTTGACAGATCCATCCACGGGGAGGATTTAAAAATTGTCTCATAGAGTTATACGTAGGGTCTAGAAGAAGGTGACTCTATAGCCCAAGAGAAGAGGAGAAGGCACTGGTCTGTTACATCTAAATTTCATTCAGAACATAATCAGATCACAATAGGAGAATTAGAAGTATAGCTAGAAGCAAAAGCAAATCAAATATCATGATAGTTGTAGGAGTAAAACAAAAGTAGCAGTAGAAGGAAACAAGACAATCAAGAAGTTAGAAGTAATCAAGCAATCAGTAAATTATTCTATTTTAAAGATATATGCCACTCTAAGAAAGAGATTAGAAGTAAGATACAAGTAGGAGATATAGTCTGCTATAAAAAGCATCAACTTGAAGAATCAATTGGTGAATAAGTGTACCCGCCTAGGTCCTGCAAAGCCTAAAGTGTAGGGGAAGTTAACCTCAAACTGGTTAATCCCATTCATTGGCCAAGTCAGTTGGAAGGTTTGAGCATAGAGCTTGGCATACTCTTAGAACTTTCCAATCTGTTGATTTGGGAGCCAGCACACCCATGGGACTAGAACCAATTGCCATGGTAATACTTATGATAAGAAGTTCAATAAAAAAACACATTCAAAGTATTGAAACAAATAAAGAAAGAAAACTATATATAGAACTTGAGCCATTTTTAAAAGGCGAGCATGTGTTATACATTCATAAACAATGAAAACAAAACAAGAGAGGAACAAAGTGTAGAAATAAAAGACCAAAAACTTGAAAAGAAAACCTACCTCTTTTCCAAAAATATTCCTCTACAATCTCCTTGGCAACAAATGTGCTCTAGCAAGTGCATAGAAATAACAAACAAACCACTTTTGAACATTCGTCAATCAATCTTCAACTCTATTTGTGCAATGGTAAGCACGAATGAAAGTTAAGAAAGGATGAATGATATTTGTGTATTGTATTTATGTATTGCATTCACAATAACAGAACTACTTTGTTTTTATCTTCAAAATTTCTTCGAATCCACATTTTAGGGTTTGGGGGACATTTTTGGTCAAAATCAAAAGTCAAATTATAAGTAAAAAAGTGTAACAACCAAATTCACTTGTTGGGTGTGAATGGTAGCAAGAGTCACAATGGAATCATCCTAGATGAACCATAGGTCTAAGACGAATCCCTGGAGGCCCCTAGTTCGAAGCAAATCTAAACTCATACCTGAGCTAGACTTCACGCAATTCAATAACACAACATACTTATCATGTATGTAGCTAGTAAGTATGTGACAAGTGATGTCAAAGCTTCCTTGTCATTTGTGATTGTTGAATCGGCTGCTAGCATTTTACCTCAATTTGTGATCAGTTAATAAAATGTAATGAGCCTATCTGGCTCTCTCTCAATTCTTCTAATAATTTCTATAAATTTGCCAAATGGAAAAAAATAAACAATGTTTGCCCCCTTGAATTCAACCTTCAAATTTCTATTCATATGTAATGAGTCCAAATTCAACTATGCCAATACAATTACTCCCCACAATTCTGAAATTTATTATACTTTTCTTCAAAGGAAAATACATGTAAATAAAAAACCTGTGAATGCAGTTGTTGTCACCATGTTTTGTTTTGGAATGAAGCCAACCTTAACTCTAATGCGGAAGGCACAGCAAACTCCTCCAACTCCACGCGGGAAGGCACCGCAGGTCTCCCACACGCGACAGTAGTCCTCACAAGATGCTGGGAAGTAATCGCAGCCAGGGAACAAGCTTCCGCGTCAAGCAAGCAGCAGTCCTTACGGAATGCTGGGAATAATCGCGGCCAATGAACAGCTCCTGCGTCAAGCAATGATGCGGCTATTCTAGAAACCCCCACATCCACTCTAGTCTGCCACGATTCAGTCTTGCAGCCAGCCGTGGTTTTGGACTCCCGAAATTGTACAACCCTTTCGCACATATATGTCTTTAGCAATTGAATTCGTTTTCCCAGGCAAGTCTCAGTCGAATCCAAATTCAGAAGAGTTGTCTCTTTTCCAAAGCAAGTCGACCTCTTCAAGCAGGCCACAATTCAATGATGGTTCAATCTTCAGAATTAAATCTTTCCTCCATCCACAGGCAAAACAATACAAAGGAAATGCAATTGATTATACAACAACAATCGATTGATGATTAGATGAAGAAGAATCAGTCTTCAATCAACTAATTTGACCCTTCAGCTAGGGCTCAGATAATTAGGAACAATTCCCAAGAACAATTTTCAATAATCAATATTCGATGATTAGCTTCACAAATGAGCTTGTATTTATAATACCTCGGATGCAATAGTTTACAAAACTATCTTCAGTTAACCATTCATTATAATATCAACTTCTTAAATCATTATAATATTTAAGTATTATTATTATAATAATATAACCTTTTATTAATTAATAACATGTCGTTATTAATTAATACCATTAATTATCTAATATGATGATTCCTGCATCTCCTGCTGAAGCGACTGATCTCATGGCCTGTAACTGCACTGCCAAAAATAACAACTGCCAAAAATAGACTTACTATAAATAGTAAGTCCCCAGCCAAAGCACTGCGCAAACTGAATATTGCCTAGAGTACTAACCACTGCCGATATTGCCCTGCTAGAAATGGAAATTGACCAAAATGACTTACTAAAAATAGTAAGTCCAGACTTACTGAAAATAGCAGGTCTGTCAACTCGGACCCTCAAAACCAGGCATCAGCTCACGAGGGTCAGAATGATGAGCTGATCAAGCCACTGCCAACACCTGCTAAAAAGGGGGTCATCACAGTCCGCCCTCCCCAAAATTGCTTGTCCTCAAGCAATCAAGTATCTCACTAAAAACCTCCACCAGGATCCCATAAGAAACACATGACATCCCTGCTATCTCGGAACCAAATGTAAACCCATGACATCAGCAGCACCAGTAACATAACCTGTATCATAACCCCAAGTGCCTGCGCTGATGAAGTGGAGACTTGGACATTCCCAGGCGATGACTCAACAAGAGAACTCATCATACCAAACTTCACTGACTCTCCCCAGTCATTCTGAAACCAATCCATCTTAGGCACAGACCACCTCTGCACCAGATGTAAATCCTGAATATGAGTCAAAAATGAGGTTGTAAACACTCAACCCAGTATAGACTCGATCCCCAGTAGGATCATCATTGTCCTCATCCTCATGCTGTTGCGATGACTCCTCAATCTCATCTGTGTAAACCCACATGCCGCGGTTCACTTCCCCCTTTGGCCTCAAAGCACAAGAATGACCTTTAGAGGAAGGCCCCTTGCACCAAAAGCAAAGTTGTCTCCTCCTCAGGTCCTCTCTGGAAACATCATCAAATCTTCCCGTTGACTTGCCC
>MU226972.1:440731-461199 GCA_018584345.1 Thuja plicata | reverse complement strand
ATTCCGTCTGAAAGGCCTTTTTCACATCATTCCATGTCGTCAGGCCTGTTTTGTCTACATCGGAGTACCAATCAATGGCTCCCTCTCTTAGTGTTGCAGGGAACTAGCGGATCCATTCATCCTGGTCGGTAACCCCGTTGGCAGCCCATATGGTCTCACAGGTTCGACAACGCCTTCGGCCGTACTGTCACTGGCACCTCTGATAGTACCGTCACCTTCGACCATACGGTTCCCTTCGTGGTCTCGGTCCTCCGCACGTGGTGTACGGGTCAAATCTTCAAACCGGTCTCGCTCTTCCTGAAGTAAGACCTGTCTCAATCGTGTTTCCTCGAGTAGTTCCTCCCTACTCCACACTCTCCGATGCCCCGGCGAAGTGAACTCTTCCCCGTCGGCCTCTGCACCTTCTGCACCACTTCCGAGGTTCCCTTCGGGCAACCCTCCAGCAAGCTGGTCCTTGGCAAGTTGCCTCAGCCTATACCGACGTTCACGTTGCTGCGCGGAGATCAAAGCCTTCTGTGCGGCCTCGCCTTCTTCATCTCGTGCCTTTTTATTTCTATCTTTATTTAAAACATTGGGCATAAATCCTTTCCTCACTTCTCTTCCCAAGTACATCTAGGCAGCGACGCCAGATGTTTGCCCACTAGGGTAAACTTAGTATTGCATAGACAGTACAGGAAATATAATAAACACAGAATATATCATAGAATAATAAATACTTTCATTAATCATTCCAGACTGGCAAGTACATTTACATCACAATGATCATATATTAATCTGTGTCCATCCTCCGAGAGGGTATATAAAGTACCCGAAGGGCCACGACCGAAACGTCCTGACGTAACTATCTAACCTCTCGGTCACTAACAACCGAGACTAACATAATACTTTATTAATATAATAACCGGTACATTCAAATATCCCAACAACACCCTTGCGAAGGAATTTAATCGAAAGAACTCCAACTTGCTTCTTAGGTTCCCTGCAGTTATATCATTCTCAGTCATCTTTTGCGTCAATAAGGCTACAACTGTGTTGGAGATTCCTTTCTGAATATTTTCGACCACCTTTCTCAGTCGAGCAGATCCTTCATTGAAATTTTCAAACATCTCCTTTGTCATGATTACTGGACTGTACCAGTGGGCAAAATCATACGCTTCTCCTTCCCTTATCACTCCACCATCGACCAACATCTGCTTGGGAGTTTCCATTAAGGCTTGCAGGTGTGAGATTACTTCATTTTAATATATCCGCTCATCATCCCACGACTCATCTATGCATTTTATCCTGGAAAGGATAGTTAATGCCCTTTCATATACCTTCACCAAGTCTTTGACAAATTTATATGCCTCTCTGGATGTCCTCCATCCAACATTTTGCACTTTGGGAGATTTGCCTCATTTTCTCAATACTTTCCACTGACTCTGCTGGAAGAACTGCAGGAGGGACAAAGGCGTGGCTTTCTTCCCTTACTGGATGGGATAAGTTGTTCAGATATTTAGACAAAGCCTTGTTCTCACTTTTCATCTTTTGGTATTTTTCCTCCAACTTCCTCATCTTTTCCTTCATTGATTGGATAGAGTCATCAAACTCTTCCATTACATGTTCCCTAGAGGCATGTCCTAGATCCAATTCTGTCACATTGTACTCGTCTGGAGCAATTTGGTCCCTAGTTTTGTCAACTGTAGGTAATGCAAGCTGTAGAGTCCTAGGCCTAGATTCACCCCTAATGAACTTTGCAAACTTTTTCGCCTTGCCCTTCTCTTCTGACTTGTTGACTTGGTCCAAGATTTCCTGTAATTCCAATGTAGGGTCAATTTCCTTTTCACAACTCCTCTGCAACCTTTTCCTTAACCAATATGGAATGGCAGCACGTCGATCATGGACTGACAATTGTTCATGTCCCTGTACCATTCTTTCATTAATTTCTTCCTCGGTGATGGGACTTTTTGTTGTCGCAACAGGAACTTCTACTTCTACAAGAGGAACTTCCATTCTGCCGTAGGAACTTTTATCTCCATCAATCCCTATTATAGTATGGCCCCAAGGCTTTCCTCAGCGGCAACCTCTTGCTCTCAATTTCTCCCTTAGGTAGATTCTTGATAATCATTGATACTTTCTCTATCTTGCACTAGCCTAGTCATCTGATCTTCCTGCGACATCCTTCTACTTGTTTCAACATCTCCCCTTGTGAAAGGGTCGATCTCTTGTAAGCTTGGAATCCTACTGGGCGATGATAGAGTTGTCGTTGATCTTTGCCTCTTCTACTGGGGCTTTGCATTGTGCGAGTCGGGCCTCTTTCTTGGCTACACTTCAATACTCTTCCCTTTTCCTCGCTCAGCATTCTCTGGTGGAATTTCCCCTTCGATTCTTACTCCTGATGACTACCTTGGTCTAACATCCCGCAATGCCTGATGCCCCATCAATTTATAAGTCAGCCTATCTTTAGACACCTTCAAATTGCCGATTTGACGCTCAACCCAGCATTTTGTAAATTTCAAGACTGATCCTGATATTGAATCGAGATGCAATACTTCTTTATTAGAGCAATCATATGGTTGGATTATCTTCTCTTTTTCCATCTCATATCCAGACCGTACAACATTTGTATCCTCTTCTACTTGGTCTGGTACTTGGATAATTTTGCATGCCCTAATCATGTTGAGTGGCAATCTGGAAAACATCCTCCTTCTGACCTCGTATTCATCTGCTACGTTGGCCCAGAAATCTTCAAGGTGAACCTTGTGTTGGTATTTCACACTAGCCACCACTCTGATTCTATCGTAGGGATCATAATCCAGTCTTGCTGGATAAAATGCTAGATGGTAGAAATGTAGCTCATCTATTGATCTTTCAACTGTCTATAGACAGCAACACATTTCATCTTCATCTCCTATGGTGATTGGGAATTCAAGTCCCAACTTCTTCCTTTTCTGAATTTTGTCATATGTCGTCATGTGCCTGGTGACTTCTAGCAGTACCATCTTATCAGTCGGATATCTTGGAAGTCTATATGGTTCTGAAGAAAATCCTTGCAGCCTAATGTAGGAGAAAGTTGGGAACTGAATGAACCATGTACCATATTTCTCCACCAACTTCATTGCTTCAGCTCACAGCCTCCTATGTAATCCACCTTGCAGAGTTCTAACAATGTGCATGGCAAAAGCACCATTGACTCTCACGAAGTCATTCTTAGCATAGAGTTGCAATTGAGGGTAGCACTCGTGTACTTTCAAACGGTGTGGAACACTGCCTATCGCCCCTTTGCATCTTAATCTATCATATCTAGTCATTCAGGCAAGCATGTATATAACATAGGAACTCATGTAGAATTTTCCTGACTGCTCTAGATCTCTAAGTTGCTCATCCAAATTGTCATTGATCATTCCAGCTCAGTCCATAGCATTGAATCCTTCAATTACTTGCTCAACAAAGTACCACATACATGGTTCAAACGTATAGGATTGCGAAATCTCAAATATTCTACTCAGCATCATGACCAAGTCGTTGTATTCTTGTTGGATGTCCAACCAGACCAGTTGTTTGGGTAACTTGGAATGGTGAGTCATGATCTTCCTTAGCTATTTGTGGTTGACCACCCCATCACAATGGTTAACCATAGAAGTATAGACCCTAAGTGCCTGCTCTTTTGACTTCAACACCATTGATCTGTATGTTGGGATTCCAAAAGCTTCTGAAATCACTAGTGGAGAGAGGTCTACTAGCAATATGCCATCTGGATCTCTAATTGTTTTGTCTTCTGAATTGTAATGCCTTGCGCACTCCACGATCAACTCTGCATGTTGGATGGCCAAAAGAAAGCCGACTACAGCCACAATCCCGTTTTTGACTATCTGATTGGCTAAGTATGTGAGATCATGGTCTTATATCCAAACATTCTTCTATTGAATTCACCCATGTCAAGACCTCCCAGATTTGTGTCACCAACATCTTTCCATTTCGACACAATCTTAGACTCTGGATAGAATCCTCTCTGCTCATTCTTGATCAGTGTTGCTCTAGACAAGCTCGATCCTTTGAATTCAGCCATTTCTCCTTCCTACACAACAAAATAACAAACATAAGAACACGCGAGGAATAAATAGAAGATTAAATTTGTCCATTCATGGAACAAATTTTGACTCTGGAGAAGAAAGTTTGAAAATTCACTATAGAACTTCTCTCTCTAGAAAGAAGATTTTATCTCTCCAAAAAAAAAATTCTCTCCAATTTTCGACTTACTACAGAATTACTTCCCAAATTTACAGCTTCTCCATCCGATACTTCAAACTCTCTGACTTCACCTCTCTCTAGAAAGAGATTTTCTCTCTCCAAAAAATTTCCTCCCTCTTCAAAATTTGCACTTCTCCTCAAAGATTCAAACTTCACAAATTCTTTATAATCCTCACATCTGTTCTCTTGGCTCTCCAATTTTCCGATGTGAGAATGAAATGAGAAGTTCATCTCTTATATAGAGATTCAATTGCCAACCTGCTAAATTCGAAATGAGTTAAACTTAGGCCGTTGCATTTATTTTTCTTCCAAGTTTCCATCCCGGGAGAGATTCGCTTACAAAAATCACCATTTTTCTTCATGTTTCTCATTTTTTTACAAGATGCCATTTTGAGCATTTAAATTCGTTGACAAACTTCATCCATGGGTGCGTGCTCGAATGGGTTGGATTTTAAATATTTGAGCATTAAATATCTCCAATGTTTTATCAATTAAATACTGGACATCAAGAAATATCCAATATTTAATTAATTTCTATTTTTTATTAAGTAAATATTGGAATTTACTGTTAAATAAATATTAGATGCCGAAAATTCCAATATTTATTTAAATTTCTCATGCTTATGCTATTCCTATTTCCCCACTTGATTAAATCCACGTGGAATCTCGTAACATGAATAAATTTTCATTATTGCCAATGTTTATATCCACCAATTTCTAATATTTCTTTATGATATAAATTACCTTCACCGGACTTTAGAAAATTTTAACATTTTAAATCAACTTCTTGACTCTTGTGGGGTTGTGCACATTATCATTGGTGAAGGATTTTAATATTCTCCAAAATACATGCCCATGTAAAATGTTCTCATGAGCGCATTCTTATAAATCTGAAGGACTTTTAATTTTTAAAGTTTCCAAAGTCGTGTGTAGTTTACGCTCAAGTGCATTTTAACCTTGGTGAAGGAATTTGAACTTTAGAAAATTCCTTCAATACATGCAATATGCACTCAGGGCGCATTTGAAGCTCGGCATTGGATTTCTTCCCTTTGGCACAATTCTTTGATCATATAAAAATTGCACTTAGAGGTCAAATGAGGACATCTAGTGATTTTTTTCATTAAGTGAGTTTCCTTGATGCTTGTGGATAAGCGCATGAGAGCCCTTCCCACGGAATTTTCCTTCTTAATGGATTTCTTTATACGCCAAAGATTGCACTTGAGCGCACATTTGTTGTGACTGGGGAACATTTTGCATGCCTTATTCGTATCTGCACTCAGGTGCATATGTGACTTAGAGGGAGAACTTCAACTTTTCCATAGTTGTTGAGCAGAGGTCATCGAGAATGGAAGGTTTTATGATTCACAACTTTCTTGGGTGTGTATTGGCAATTGTGAAGGGTTTTGAACACTCAATTTGATTCCTACCATGTATGATTTACGTCCTGAGCATAAAGGAGAACCTACGATGGATTTGGAATAGTTTTCTCATGCTCAAAAACGCTACAGGACCCATTGTATCAAGTGCAAATGAAAAGAGGATATGTGTTGTTAGAGTCTGTTGGCGCCTGTGATCCTTGGTGACAAATTTCATATGTGAGCGAGATCTCTTGAGCTCACAAAATCCATGCATATGAATGTGAACTAGATCCTATGGTGTATACAAATTTTTTGCCAGCAGATTTTTGAGACTTTACCAAATTCTTGACATTTGTTGATAAGAGCATTGGATAATCTGATGTATTTCAGGTATTCTGCAAAAATTTCTTCATACTTTGGTCTAACATTTATTGCATTTTGGAGGTACATTTTGATATCTGAAGTGTTATTTGATTTTAGCATTAAATTCCTGAATTCTTTATGAAACTTCTTAGTATACTGAGCACAAGATTTGACGCATGGCAGAAACTTCGAACCTTGAAGAAGATTTCTATCCTTGGTAATGTCATCTTTTAGAGTCTTTGGGGACAATTTACATATGGGCATCATTTCTTCTTTCCCAAGCTTGAGCACATATTAGGAATAGTGAAGGATTTTCACTTTCAAGTTGATTCCTTGTATTTGCAAGTCGGGCATTCCAGAGCATACACTAAGCCTTGTGAAGAAATTTTCACAAACTTAGTCATTTTTCAACTTCCCTCGTCTCCAACCTGGACCTTGGTAATCTTGATTCTTCAGACTTATCCATTTTGACATTCCTTCATGCAGTAATGATGCATACTTAACCATTTTTCTCACATCTTTCCATTTTCGAGCATTGATGAGATGAAGTCAAGGAACTCTCCCAGCCTAATCCATTGGCTCATTCTGGAAGGGCTTTTAAAAACTTCATCCAAAATCACATAAATGCCTTCAAAACTAAAACCATAAGAGGTAAGAAACAACTCTTCAATCTAGACTTAGCAAGATCACAACTTCTCAATTGGAACAGGAGGAACTTTAGGGGATTGACGCCATAACTACCAAGAAAACACAAGCCAAAAAGGCCAAGCGGACCAGAAAGGCAAGGGGTCCCCATTTGCAATGGTGCGATGTGTGAAAAGATCACAACAGGTCCCCTATTTGTGGCCTCACTGGTTCATAGCTCCAGGTCAAAAGTGTTTCACATGGACCCGAAGGGCATGTCATGCCAACGTTGTCGGTCACGTTAAAAAGTTTACTAGGCACTTATTAAAATATATATTTAATATAATATAATTGCAAGTTAATTGAGTTTAATAAAAGCTCAAGAGATATGCAGTGAAGAATTGTGACTCCCTCAACATAAGATACAAAAGGGAGGAGAGTTCATTTAAAAGGGGATATGGAGGAAGGATGAATAGGCGAGCATAGGAATTAATGAAGGATTAATGGAAGAAGAAAGGAGTGAAGAAAATAAGTGACTCTTTCAAAGTGGCAGTGCAATGATGAAAGGTTGTGACCCATTCGAAGTGTGGTAATTGTCAAAGGTTGTGACCATTACAAAGAGGTGTGACTCTCCCTCACATTGGAGGATATAAAGGGGAGAAGATTTCATTTGAGGACATCCAAGGGAGATCAATTTGGGGAATAATATATTATTCTCAAAGGCGACAATGAAAAGTGGTGACTCAATCCTTATGGAAGGTGGTGACCCTTCCACCAATAAAGTATAAAAGAGGATTGATTACAAGCATTGAAAGGGATACATTGTGCTCTGAATGAAGTGCACCAAAAGTTATCAACAATCAGTACTCGTTAAAGAACAGATTGAACAAGGAAGATAGCATCAGGATTACTGAGCAATAAATCTAATAAGGATACAGTTTTAGAAAACACATATATTAAATTGCAGCTTCTATACTTATCCAATTTGGTGGTATGATGTTTCTTGTGTAATGAATTGTATGATAATTATTGGACTTGCATCTGATAGAAGATAGAATATCCCACGTTGCTGCTGATATGCATATTATATGTTGTTATCTTTGCTATATCGCTGCCATGTATAATGTGGCACATATGAAGATTCTTTTAAGGATTTTCATCCATTGGGTAATCTCATTTTGGAGGGGATATATAGCACATACAACGGATGCAAGTAGCTAGAAGCCACGCTAGTAGAGACACCCCAAGTAGGCTGGGAGGCAGGATGAAGATTGTCACTCCAGGCTCCTAGGCTAGGTGGAATGGCTTGAGGCGCCTTGTATGATCTCCCAACTAGTGCTCCATAATGATGATGAGTTTGTTGGATAGAACTTCAAAGGAATCCCATATCACCTAAATCAGGATACTAAAATAACAATTCACATTTCCAAGCATTATTCAAACCCAAAAAGAGAATTTTAGGGCTGATTAAGCAAAGTCACAATAGGGGACATTACATTGAAGGGGTTTCAATGCAAATCTTGGAATGTCAAAGGTTTAGAGACCCCTGACAGAAAATATGTTGATAAGTAGGAGATAAGTAGAAGGTTTTGCAAGTGGGGTTACAATCAAAGTGGCTTTAACCATCCTATAACGACAACCAAATCCTATAACGACATCACCAACAATACAATCAACGAAATCTGCCAAACTGAAGTCATCACAACATATGATGTCACAAGAACAAAATCATCACATGGGAGCAACTTTGTAGGCTGGCAAGATTTGCCCCCTTTCTCTACGCAAGATAAGCTATCATACAATTCATTTGGCTCATGCACTACAAAACTATGCATCATGTATATGTCATGTACATGTGGATCAAATGTAAAACTTTATGCACTCCTCGCCATGTACACCCCTAAGAATTCCTCTGCCAGGCCTGTCTGGAACCCTGATGCACTGGTAGGATCCCAAACGTCATCATCATTCATCTCAAGAGGGGGATCTGCATCAACCTCAAAAAGCGGATTGTTCACAAAGTGAACCTCACCTCTATGCTAATCAGAACTATATATCCCTAAACTATCGAAGACATGATGTGTGTCACACTCCTCCTGTATCATATCACGCTCCTCCAGTATCACCTTGCTCTTCTCTCTAAAAGAGAAATAGAGCGTAAACTGCCCTCTGTGATTCCCCTCAACACATACCTCTTGCCCTGATACTCGAATCTCATCTTCATCAAAGGTAGGTTGAGGGTGAACTCCCCAATGTCCTACAGCCACAACATACCCAGCACGATGTCTAACTCACCCAAGTTGACTACATAGAAATCAGCCTGTAGCTTGTAGTCATCAAAAGAAAGAGTGAGATTGCATATGCGTCTAGTGCAGGCAAAGGTATAACCATCTGTCACTCTGACACAAAATCCAACGCAGTCCTCTATCTGACACAAAATCCAACACAGTTCTCTGTCTGAAGTCTACGCCTACTGACAAATCCCTCATAAATGAAATTATGTGTAGCCCCAATGTCAAGCATGACAATGCATCGTTGTCCATCAACTAATCCTCTAATCCTGAAAGCATATGCCAGTGGTACAGTGGTGGATAATGCTATCGGAGATAGTTTGGCATCAAGACCAAACTCGAGAGGCTTTTTGAGCCTCATAAACCTCAGAAATAGCTGGTTGATATGAATTTTCAGCCTCATCATCATCATAGTAAACCCACATAGAACGACTAGCTTTGCCCTTAGGCCTTAATGGGCAAGTGTGGTCATGATTATAGGGCTCTTTACACCAATAACAAAGTTGTCTCTTTCTTAAATCCTCATGAGTTGCCTCATTATATTTCGCTACTGAATTCTTCTTTTGATCAGCAACTAGTGGGTGATCCTCCTTTGAAGGTAAGGTGGTGGGTTTAAACTGAATTTGCCTCTTAGGAGCTGCAAGCTCCGTGCTCCTTGCCTTCTTGATGGCACCATGCAAGAAAGGCGAATCAAATGCCTTAAGCCAACCTTTCAATGGCTCCTGAAGTCCCTCAATAAATAACAAAACCAAGTGTTTCTCTATCACATCTGGAACCATCACAACAAGCCTCTGACACTAACTAATGAAAGAATCCAAACTGCCCACCTATCTAAACTAAGCAAGATCTTTGAAATATGACTAGATCTTCTTTGTCAAAACGCTCAACCAATCTATCGAAGAACTCTTGATAAGAGGTTATAAGATTATGTTGCAAGGTGACCATCCCATGATGCCACCAATTGTGGGCTGCCCCATCCAAATGTAAAGCTGCAAATTTAATGGCATCCACCTCTCTCATAGGCCAAAGAGTCAAGAAGGTAACAACTTTACCATTCCGAGCTCGAGTTGTGACCTTCCCACTACCATCAAACATAGGAAGAGTGAGCTTGCTAGAGGCATGCTTAAGATTAGCATTTTGGTTCCTTAGTCTTCTTTCCTGCCTAGGCCTGTTATGCTGTCTCCTCTGGGTCATGAACCTGTCAAATGGAAAATGATATTTCACTCTCGGTGGCAATGCATCTCACTCATCATACATAGCCAAAACGTCATCAGCAAAAGCTCCACCTTCTTCCTCAAGCTCACTCCTCAAGAACGTGGGACGTGTAGGTCTGTCATAGGTACCTGTGGAAGCTCTTCTTCTCCCAGGGGTCCCAATTGCACTGCCATGCTCTTCCCTGTCATGATTTTTCCCTCTAGGCAAAGACATCTGCTGAATGGTTGTGGTGAGTTGCTGCAAAACAGTGGTCACCTGTTGCTGCCCTTCTGCAAGACCCCTAAATATTTCCATGGCTTCCCCTTCTTCATTAATTTCCGCATTCCTAGGCAGAGTACCACCTCTCCTATCACCCATTATGCCCAATTGTGTTTCATGAACCTATTCAATTTGTAGTTTTGTTCTTCCCCTACATGAATAATACCTGTTGGGTGCAAATTTCTGTAGCTACATATAATACCCAACCCTGCAGGATGGCAGGAAAGCACTGTGATGAGCCTGGCTGGCTCAATTTCAAACTACTCTAGTAATTGACAGGTTTTTTGTTGTTTTGCAATGATTTAACCCTTTTAAGTTTTTTGAGAAAATATAAATTGTAGATTACATATAATAACAACATATGAATTGAAATTGGAAATACTTGTAATTAACCAACAATGATTTGTCTTATTCATTCAGTAGACAATAGCAATGCATTCTCTTGCAATTATTGACATTCAAAATGAAATAGTAGTGAATTATAAAGAACCTGGAGTCCTCACGTTAGCAGCAATTTGAAGAAAATTGGCTGGAAACCTTTATTATTTCATGCACTGCTCCTTGTTTGGGATAGATGCCCGAATATTGATCAAAAGACAGCACCAAGGCTAGGCATATTGGCCTAGAGAAGTCACGTCCCAATCTGCACTATCACATGAGCTCTGGAAATCCTCACGGCCAGCTATGGCATTGTACGGTACACAGATTGCAAACTTTAATGAAGGTCATTGAATGGTATAAACTCACTGCAGATTCAAACCCTTTGTTTGCTCAAACTTAACTAAAACCCTTCACCGTTGAAGCACTAATGATGACTCAATATAAGTCACCTCTGACTGCAAATCTCAGTGCTTCTTTACAAAGGCTAGGCGTATTGGCCTAGAGAGGTCACATCCCAATCTGCACTATCACGTGAGCTCTAGAAACCCTCACGGCCAGCTATGGCATTGTACGGCACACAGATTGCAGACTTTAATGAAGGCCATTGATTGGTATAAACTCATTGCAGATTCAAACCCTTTGTTTGCTCAAAATTAACTAAAACCCTTCATCGTTGAAGTACTAATGATGACTCAATATAAGCCACCTCTGACTGCAAATCTCAGTGCTTCTTTCAGCACCTCAAATGTGTAGTAACCTTTGAAGAATTATCATTCTCCAAAGTCCATAAACCTTGGTTGTTTGATGCCAATTCCATGGATGATTCACACACCAAAACAAATGTCAAGTACTTAAGCTTTTCATGAGGTCGACTTTGCTTTATGAACCTTTATATACTTCACGACAACACTTTGCTTTTGTGGTTTTTAAAACATTCAATATATCTGCTTTTGTTTCTTTGGGCATTGACTTAGGGAAAACATTTAATGAGCCACTTTATAATATATTTATTTAATGCACTTTTAAGTGTCAATCGGCCCCTCATTAATACTTTATATTATAACCTTTTGATGACGTTATCATTAATAAAGTAACTTTATAAATGATGAATAATATCAACAAGTCCAAATTAAATCATCCGCTATGCCAACTGCGATTTGGAGTCAACCACTGAGTAGACCATGGGTCCAGGTGCCCAGCCAGATATAGTAACTCCTCAACATTGACTTACTATAAATAGTAAGTCCTTGAATAACTGCTCCAATCAATGATACCAAATCTCAACACCGCCACCAACCTGTTCAAGCGCCCTACAAAAGATAGAAATCCTAACTTTCCTAAAATAGACACTTACTGTAAATAGTAAGTGTTCCAAACTGATCCAGACAAAGAGAAATCCTGAACACTCCTGCACTCTGAATGAGAATTGGCCTCTGATTCTACCAGCTAAGACCCGCTAACCATCTGACTTAGCCTACGAAGACCACTGATAGGCTAATCCAATCCACGAACCAAGGTGAGCTAAAATGGGGACATTACACGAGAAGTCTCAGTGCTTCACCTCTATGAGCATCACCTAGATGCAATGAGTGCTAAGTGTTCCATTCATTCTCATGAGAGATGGGTTAATGTGAACCACTACTCATGAAACATAGGTCAATGAATTTGACTCAAAAAACTACACAGTTGAATCCTGATAGCAATATCACAAGAAAATATGTAATCAAAAGGTTCTTGAACACGACTTAGAACAAAGATGTTTTCCTGCAAGAAACAAAGGCTACCCAATTTTCTCTTGACATTAATCCCAAATGCATTTGGAAGGATTCCCTTCAACTTTCCACCAAAAATGAAAATGGAAAGAGTGGCTCTACTACCATAATTGCTAATAAATGGGCTTGGCATGTCCTAGAGTATTGCTCTTTTCCTTGCAACAAAGTTGTATGGGTGACAATAGAAAAAGATGATGTTAGAGTTGGATTGTGTTTTGTCAATGCGCCTAATGATTATAGAGACATAATAGAGCTATGGAAATGGCCCTATAGCCTACAAGACTTCCCATGGATCTTAGGACAAAATTTCAAAATGATAGAACATCAAGAAGACAAAGTTGGGGGGATAAGAAGGAATTGAATAGCAATGAAAATTTCTCCACTGGGAAAGTCTCCACTTTCAAACACCCTCATTGTAATCAAATTTCTTACACGAAAAAACAAATCCCAATAACTAATGGGGATTTGGGAGTAGAGACCCCAAGGGGGTTGAGGGCCGATGCCCCCATCAAGGTCAAGTGGCACCATTTTGACAATCTTTTTACTATTAAGGCCTTTGAAACCACACAAAACTTCATGTTGTGCAACATTTTCACAATTGTATCACTTAAGGGAGAATTTAGGTATTTGGCACATTTTTGTTTATAAACATGTTTCTCAAAAATTATTTGATTTTCTGGTTGTTTGTTTGGGCTGGGATTCACTGAGTTAATGGCATGAGTCTGCTAACTCTGGTTATGGTTGTTAGTTTCAGATTGTTGTTAACCCTTTATTATATTTACAAGCTGAGGGCCTATTTATTAGTATCTAAAACTATTTATTTGGTCCACTTTTTGTCTCTTTATGTCAAATGTTTACTATATTTTTATGTTTTTTATAATTATGAAGCGTTTCCTCTTATAAAAAAGAATTATATTTATATTTTGTTAATGATCATTTCTATATATTTTTAATATAGATAGTATGGATGAACCCAACAAACATGCAGAACCAAGGAAAAGAATCAGTGATCGGCAAACCTGAATATGAACCAGCAACATAGCTGAAATAAATGAAAGTACACAATTTTTTACTATTCTAGAGAAAAAAACTTGTTTTATTTATCTCTTTATTAGCATCTTAAACATGTGCTTCCCGAATTTAGGTAACATGGATCTATATCCAAATATTTAAAGCGATACAGAAGAAATGCCCATGCATGAAATTATATTTGTCAGCCAAGTCCAGTTTTAAGAAGTGGATTAACAAACACAAAAAAAGGCAAATTTGCATGGTGCAAGACAAAGTTCGAGGCCATTCCTATGGAAAAAAACTATAATCTTCCGATGGACTATTTGAAAGCATAAAGGCAGTAACTGTTACATCATCTGATTTTGAAGACCATGGACTTTTTGAAATCAAAAAGGCATTAACTGTTACATCATCTGAATTCTAAGATATGAATAAAACAGAAATGAAGTCTTCAGTTTGCCTAACCTGGTTACTGGATCTTAATGCCAGCCCTTTGGCATCCTTATTCCACATAATAAGAACAAATACATGGGAATGAACAACCACCATGCTATGTTGTAGGATCTTCTCTTGATCTCTATTCAATTTGCTTTGATAAAAATAATTTATAAGCCTAAACATATATTTAATAATAATAATTTATAGCCTTTACATATGTAAGTTATTGTATTAGCTAATCATACCTTCTTAGCCCGTTTGATAGCAACAATTCGACCATCATCAAGCTGACCCTTATAAACCATTCCAAAGCCTCCTTGACCAATCCTTAGTGTTGGTGAAAAGTTACGAGTTGCTTTGTTGATCTGGGTCATGGTAAAGACAATAGCTCCAACACTACTACTTTGGCGTGGAGAAAGCATGTATCGACGAGGGCTAGCTGTCACCAGTTCACTTGTGGAGCTTGCCTCAAAAGATGAAATTGAGTCCACTGTACCAACAAGAGTGGCAACCAACAAAAGAAATAGACAGCCTTAGATAGATACACAACAAACAGATTCTGGTAAATAACCCTTTAAAACACTGAAATCAGCAGAAAGACTGCAAAAAATAAGACATTTTCTTTCCACAATTTATATACTTTCAGAAACTTATCAATTAACATCCCTAATAAATCATAATTCTATATTATTTATCCCTGCTATAAGTTCCTTGGTTGAAGCACAAAAAGATAATAAGAAGCATTTCACAAAACTCTGTTTTAGGCAGAACAGCATTGCAAATTTGTGGCAATATTATAAATAATTAAAGCAACAAACCAAATACAGAGGGATCCAAGTAGACTTGATTAAAAAAGCATTAGCGCTAAATAATGTAAATTTTCTACAAAACAAAATCCAGAAAGAAGCCTTCCTTTGACATCCTAGCATGTTTAAATGCAGTCCCATTCATACAAATGAAAATCATAGTCTGGCTTTGAGCATAATCAATTTGAAATTCTCCCTTCCAAACTTTGACAAATGATCTTTGAGCCAAAAAATATTGTTCATTCTGATTCCTAGCCTTCAATCAGCGAACACTATTACAAACCTGTTAGTCATGACCTTACACTAAAGTCTTATCTCAATTATTAGTATATTTCAATCAATATTTTTACTTCCCAAGGTAAATTCAAAGAAAGTGTGCAGGAACAGATATGCACAAAGCTGTCAAATACCATCTCATCCCTGAATGCCACCATTGATTTCCTCAAATTCTACATCAACTATAGGCATATAATACAACAACCACTGTGCAAATGGAACATCTTATTTTCAAAGATAATTTCATGTAGCTTTTCAATCTGTTCTACATATAAAAGACATGAACACAACCCAATCCACTTCACTCTTAATTTGTAAATGTCATTCAGTTTCATCTTGTTCTGCCCCAATGCTTCAGAATTTTTCATTAATACTCTTTCACCGCAGCACAAACTAGAATAACTTTTTACAGGCAATTAAACAATATTATGTGCAATCACGATCTCTCAGGCTTCTATAACTAACTATATTGATTTTCTCTTCACACAAAATCATTGATTATTAATCTGCATTTTAATTTTATATCTCTAACTTGATCTATATACTTCCTCTGCACTGATACAGTCTAAAGGTATTCATTAGTTCTCTTCATAACAGCAGCCTCTCTGCTTGACTTTGCGCTACCACAAAATTGAATTGAAAGAACAGGTTATCCAAACTATTTGGACAAACATTTACAAACAGAGAAATCTATCCTTCAACATCCCACAGCTTCTATTATTGGATAGTTACAGTGCTGGAATTTCCTATTTTTGTTTCTTTGAAAGATGTTTACATGTTATAAGAAAAGAAGAAGATGCATTCCCTTCCATTAAGCACTACAAATATATAAGATCACAAAATAATGGTTTCTGAACTCCATACTGTTCCATGGGGTTGAACAAACAGAGCTATTGAATCCAACTTTTCCTCAAATTATTTTTTTCAAATTCACAAAATTATTGAGTACTTTACTCTTTCCCATACAGTTAAAACAAAACGTTTGTTTTCATCAGAAGTAATTTCTTCAAATGTATCTTTAAAATGGCACACGTTGATAGTGTCAGTGGTGAGTTTCCGACTGGATGCGGTGAGAAATTGTGGGGACCTAAGAGCAAATTCAAACTCTGAAAAGGCTGGATATCACCAGCAGAAATAGCCACAATCATGGCAAAAATAACTCCTAATGAACTATACATGATCACCCACACCCCATACATAACTATTCATCTTATACAAGTTATCTCATATGCCAATCTTGTTGATTTTATAGCAGAAACAGCACAATACACAGAATAGATAACACAAAAACACAAGACACCAAGTTACCCTGGGAAAACCCTCCAACTTGAAGGGAAAAACCCAGCCACACCAAAATATTACTTTATTGAATTAAAATAGTAGTCTGAATACAATGCTCACAATTTGAACAATAATAAGTCCTTCTCTGAGTCTGCAGACACTTAAAAAATCAATACATAGAATGCTTTCCACAATAAACTTGAACCTGCAATACATATGCTTCACACAAAATATTCTGATAATAATAATGAATACTACACACCCGATAAACACTACACAAAACACACCCGATGATCACTACACAAAACACACCCAATGATCACAAAAAATTATATGAACGACTATCACAGAATCAAGAATAATCCTCGAACTGTTCTCGAACACCAACAACAAAATACGATACATGAACAAACGGCGAACGCTTCATGATGTTGATTGTCGTGGTACATGAAGCAGCTACCGGTACACACGAAAAGACTTCATTTTTCCTTGAACATCTGACGATGACTCTTCATTTTTCCTGAACCGTCCGGCTACAGAATGAAGGCCTTTCATGTTCTTGAATCATCCGTCTATATGAAACAACATCAGATAATAGATAAACATTTGAATGAGCAGAACACATCACGAAGAATTGAGGATTAGCATCATATAACAGAGACAACCATCACAGGTATAAAAGATAACTCCTGCAACTACATAGCGCCAACACTCCCTCTTAGCAAAGGAGATATCTTTTCAAATACTCATGTCATGGAATCTCTCAACATGACACTCACAATGGCTACACCCATTTGTGAGAAAACAAAAAAAATTATCACGGATTCTCTCAACGTGATAATGTCATGAACTCACTCACATGAATTTCACCATGGCTACTCCCATGTGTGAAAATAAAATATAAACAAGCTCTTATCACAGAATCCCTAACATGATATCATCATGGAATCTCTCAACGTGATGTCCACCATGGCTACTCCCATGTGTGGAAAGAGCATATACACAAGCTCTTATCACGGAATCACTCAACGTGATATCATCATGGAATCTCTCAACATGATGTCCACCATGGCTACTCCCATGTGTGGAATGGGCACATCTCTCAAGGGCTTTAACCTCATATTTCTCCATCTCAGAGAAATATGCATTTTAGCATATATAAAAGATAATCACTAGTGCTGAGACTCCCTCTCAGCAAGGACAACATTCTCCACAACTCCAAGCTTGTCTCAAAAATGTACAAATTTCACCTGAGAGAGAGGCTTGGTGAGAATGCCAGTTGTCCGTTCATCAATGCAAATATACTGGAGTTTAATAGCTTTTCTCAGCACCAGATCGCTGATGTAATGATATTTGATCACATTTTTTGTTCTATCATAAAATATTGGATTCATAGAAAGCTTTACACAACTTTGATTATCACAATGAATCGCAGTTGGCTCTAATGCTTGACCAAACAAACCCGCAAGAAGTTTCCGAAGCCACACTACTTCTCGAGCAGCTACACATGCTGCAATATATTCAGCTTCTGCAGTGCTTTGAGCCACAGAAGTTTGCTTCCTGCTACACCAGGAAATCATGGCAGACCCCAAACTGAAACAACATCCAAAAGTGCTTTTCATATCAGTTACACTCCCAGCCCAATCAAAATAAGAATACCCTTGTAAATTTAGATCTACATCTAAAGCATATCTCAACCCAAATCCAACTATGCCACGCAAGTATCTCAAGATATGCTTGGCTGCAACTAAATGAATCTCTTGGTTCACACATGAACTAAATAAGAGCACTCACTGCATAACAAATAACTAGTCTAGTATTTACTAAATACATACCAATCAGTTGTCTGTACATGGTGGACTTTACCAAATCAGAACTAGTTGCAGCAGCTCTCAACTCCTTCAAATTTGTCTCCATGGGATTAGTCATGGACTTGCAATCCATCATCCCAAACCTCTTCAAGATATCTATAGTGTATTTCCCTTGACTAAGAATAATCTCATTCTTTGCCATACTTCTAGTCCTATAAAGTAATGCATGAGACCAAGATCTTTCATCTCAAATTTAGAGGTTAAATCTTTCTTGCATTTAACAATGAGACTATCTTCTCTAGTAAGAAATAAATCAACATAAAACACCAGAATTACAACTTCACCATTAACTATCTTGAAGTAAAGATTTGAATCTGCACCATTCTTGGAGAATCCCAAGCTCATCAAGTATTGATCAATCCTTCCATACCATGCACGAGGTGTCTGCTTAAGCCCATACAAAACCTTTTTCAATCTGCATACATGAGACTCCTTCCCATGAATCACAAAACCATCTGGTTGTTCAATAAATACTTCTTCAATTACACCATTAAGAAAAGCAGTCTTTACGTCCATTTGATATAATTTTGAGCCTTTAGCTAATGCAATAGCAATGATAGTCCTGATAGATGTATAACGAGCTACAGGAGCAAATGTCTCCTCAATCTATTCTCTCCTTTTGAGAGAAACCTCTAGCCACAAATCTTGCTTTGTACTTTTCAATACTTCCATTAGTAGCATACTTGATCTTGAAAAGCCCCTTGGAAGACACAACTGATTTTTCTTTAGGCCTAGGAACAACATCCCAAACATTATTCTTGATGATAGACTATTATTCTTTTAACATGGCATCTTTCCAAACTTGTTGATAGGATGCTTCCTCAATGCTAGAAGGTTCAGTCTCAATGATATGACTCATTAATGCCACATATTCTGAAAATTGCTGCGGTCTCTTGCTTTCTCTAAAAGTGCCACAAGGAGCTGCATAATTATCTGCCTCTTGCATTGTTTGTCTAGCCCATAAAGGTCCCTTTCTACTGGAAGAAATGTTGCTTAGTCCATCAATAGGTTCTATGGGATCAGCTGAATCAAAAATTTCTTCTGTTTCAGTGGACTCCCTCTGAATCTCAGGAGAATGACCCGGATAAATATCCATGTCCTAAGGTGTCTCTTGTTTTTCGCTGTCCAAAGAAGACCCTTTTGATCTTTTGAAGGCAAGTTCATCTCCAAAAGATACATCCTTGCTGATCTCAATTTGTTTCTGCCCTAGAATGTAGATCTTGCAGGCCTTAGAAGACTCACTGTAACCCACAACTATACCTTTTTTGCCTGATGGTTCTAGTTTAGATCTTTTGTCTTTAGGTACATGAATAAAAACAGGACTACCAAAGATCCTTAAGTGACTAACTTCAGGTTTAACACCTAAGAAGGCCTCTTCAGGAGTCATATTTTTTGATATTTATGAGGACTCCTATTCTGAATATAAACAAAAGTTCTAGAAGCTTCTGCCCAAAGAAAAGTTTGTAAATTTTGATCATGAATCATTGCTTTGGCTGCCACAACTATGGATTTGTTTTTCCTTTCTGACTCGTGGATCTTGGATCCACAGGTTGAGTACATGGTGACATCATGGACTTGATGTCGGGAAGCCATTACTCGAAGCATTTAGTGAATATCATGGGCTTGGTATTCGGCCAATGTTGTTGATATCATGGATTTGATATCGATTGAGTCTTTGAGGCTCAGGGATCATAGATCCACAGGAGAGTATATGGTGACATCATGGATTTGATGGACTTGGTATTCGGTAAGCCAATGTTCTTGATATCATGGATTTGATATGATGACATAATGGACTTGATGTCGGTAAGTTATTGATGAATATCATAATTGAGTCTGTTAGACTCAAGGTTGAGTATGTGGTAAACATCATAGTCGTAATAACTATAAGCCAATACTCGGAGCACTTGATGAATATCATTGGAACTTGATATTCGGAATATTATCATGGATTGATAGAATACATGTGTGACTTATGTTTTCATCTTGTTTGATAAGATGGTAGATGTGATATGTATGACACTATTGGATAAGGAATCCATTGTGGTTATGTTTTTGAGTCCTATAGATGGGAGATCTATAGGTTGATCTTTTCCTCAAGTCCAAGAGGGAGTGTTAATGTTTTGGCCTTTACGGCGAAGATCAACGCATTGGACGAAGTGGCAGTAATAATAATTAATATATTGGATATATTATTGATATATTTAATTATGATAAAATCGGTTGGATAATAATAATAAATATAAAAGGTTATATTTATTATTAAGGATTGATTTTAATAATTAAATATGGA
>MU226972.1:425252-440486 GCA_018584345.1 Thuja plicata | reverse complement strand
TAGAAGCGAAATTCAAGGTTCGAATTGGAAGAAGAAGAGCAGATATTGAAGTGCGAACTATACCAATCTGGAGCAGACCTTGATAGTGAATTAAAGAGCAGATTGGAGGCTACTAAGAGCAGAAAAATTAGGGCAGAATTAAAGGACAATTTTAGCAGCCCTAAAGGTCGAATTAGGGCAGAATTAGAGCACCCTAAAAGGGCAAATTAAGGCAGATCAAGAAGGGTGAACTAGGGCAAATTGGAGCAGCCCTAGAAGAGCGAATTGAAGACCTTCAAGAGCTGATTCATAAGTCATTGAGGACAACATTGAGGGACTAATTTGAAGAATACAAATTGCAGATTTGAAGCAAACAAAAGGATAAATTCAGACCTTCAAATCCGGGTATTATCTTTCTTTACTTGAGAATATTTATTATATCCTGTGTCTTAGTATTTGAAAGACCTCTATAGATTGTATATTCCTTGTTAGAATTTGAAAACATTAACACTAGGGAGAACTGAATTGCACCATTACATCCAAGGGTCTTCAATCAATCAAGATCAATTTTGAACACACCCAAGTCCAAGCATTTTTCCAAGAGCGTAATGTCCCGATTTTTACGTCATATTGTTTTGTGAGCATTGGCCAATTTTCAGAGAATTTTGTAAACTTCCAAGTGAGCTAAGAGAACTCCAATTTTCTTGGAGAGCTCAGTTCCAAGTTTTCTTGGCATATTATGATGGTTTCCAGTTCACCTGGCATTCAGGATTGCAATGACACTCTTTATAATATTTTTGGCCATCTGGGTTGTCCTCCACATTTCTTGGAGAAGATGGCTATTTTTAGTGAGCGCCCATTTTGGCACCTGGCATCATTCTTCAGCAACAGTTTCTTCTCAGCATGGTTAGAGTCAGTTTTTGATACCCTGGCAGTGTTTTCCACAAAGTGCTTTGGTTTAAACTTTATTTAGATTGCTGCATTAACTATAAAGTTAACATTATAATATTTAGTAATTTGCATTAATGTTTTAATTTAATAAAGTTATGTTATGTCCCCTGAAGATGATGCCTAGGGAAAGAGGACTTCAACATAAGTTAACTTTATATTGCAATAGGCCTTTGAGGGAAAAGTGGTTTATTGTGAATTTCTAATTCCCCTTTTTCCCTCCAACTCTATAAAAGGAGGATTGTGGCTCTCATTTGGATTATTCAAGTTTGCACAGATAACAAGATGCTGCTGGAGTGAATGGAGAAGTTCTTCGAAGATTGATTGAGGACAAAAACTCTCATCAAATCACTGGTTTTAGATCTGAGAGCTGGTCCCTAGCTGGTTCGAGTGATTTCACAAAGGAGTCACATTGGTTTTCACATTTTTTCTACAGGTAGGGGTTTCAGAAAATAGGAAGATCTTCATGGATTTTTGATTGCAGATGTTCTGGTTTGTTATTGAAGATTCCTTTTCTGATTTCAAGGCTATCTGTACAGTTGTGAAAAAAATGGATATCGTAGCTGGGTCAAGTCACATTTTTACTTGTAGGTGAGTCAAAGATGGTTGAAACATCTAAAGGGCATAACCAACTGTTTCCCATACCTAGCCAACCAAGTCTTTTCAGGGTGGTTGGTGGCCTGCATGAGTTTCAAGGAACATCAAATCTGCTGTAACTGGCCATCCCAGCCAACCTACAGCTGGGTGTGTGACTTATTAGCCTAGGTGCTACTTGTGTGAATAAAATACATGGTCAAATGAGGTTTCCTAGGCATATTTCGGCATGGCCTTCGCTTTGGAGGCGAACATTCAGATATATCTGCCCTTAGGAGGCTGTACAGGTGCTCAGAACTTGCTGTACTGTCCTTACAAAGTTACATCCCTGTTGGAGTGCTCAGAAAGGTGTATCGGGTCTGCCCACTTCCAAATTTTATGCCAAAAAGGTGGTTGGTGAAGTTTCTGTGTAGGTGTTTAGCAAATTGGGGTTAATGGATGTGTGTTTGGGTCTTGAATAAATAGCTGGGAATAATTTGCCCCTGTTTGAGACTGCAGCAAGTATTTTTCTTCATCACTGGGAAAGGTGGAGGTGAAATTAGGGTTTGGAGGGAGTGTCGTAGTGAGAGAAGGTGATACTACAGTGAGATTTCTTGCTGTTCGGATCTGCAGACATTCTAAAGGAGACCTGCACCAGAAATGATAGTGAGTTCAGACTTATAACTGCTGTTCCAAGCCTTGGTTGGTGTTGGGGATTAAGCTGGGCACATTAATATCCTATCACTGAATGCTGGGAGGCACCATGTCAATGATAGAATGCTAATTTGAAGTTTTGTAAAAGGCTGCCATTACCTTCATCCTGTTACAGAAGACTTGTATCTCGATATTACTGCTCTATCCAAAGAAATATTGATAAATTTGGTTGAATGTTTTCATGGTTAGGTGTAGCCTTTATGAATGTTTAGTCATTTCCACATTGTAACAGCAAAAAGGGAGACATGTTAAATCATATCAGTTTGAACAACAGGACAAAACATACTGCAGATTAAATCAGAATATGTAACTTTGCAAGGCTTTCTGTATGCTCATTGCTAGGTTCTTGTTGTGGTTATAATTGGCAATCATTTTCAAAAATATAAGGGATGTTTTTACAATAGCACCTTATTAATTTTCTTTGTCTGCATGTCCTATGATTTGCTAAGTATAGGCCTTGATCCTTTGCAGATGTCCAATGCCTTAGTTACAACTCCAAGGTTTCTAATTCCAAATCCAAGGTTTCTTTTTTGCAAAATCAAGGTCCTTTATTGGCTTGCATTACCATAACAAGGCAAAGGGCGTGATAACGCACAATGGGTGTGTAAAAGCATCATAGGACAGCCAAGAGTCCATGCTGACTTCTTTTCTAACAATTATCCTTGAGCTTTGGCACCATTTGAGAAAACATTGGCACCGTATGTCCTTATTGTCCACCAATTTGCATAGTGGAATAAAATCCAAGGACTTCTTGGTAGATGAAAAGAGGGAAGCATATGAGAGCAATCGCTAAGCCATCAAAGTGTAGTTCATCAAAGAGGAACTTGAACCGAAGACCCCAGTATTGAGGGTTGGAGCAAGAAGAGAACTTGAAGGTGGTACATGTGTGTAATGCACTGGGCTAATTTTTTGTAATTTTGACAAACGTTTGACAAAACGGCATGTATTAATAATTGCAAATATTAAACTATTTAATAATAAAATAACTACTAAATTTTTATTTTAAAATGTATATAAATTAAAATTTTAAATATTTGACATTTACTGTACAATATTTGTTTTCAAACTGGTTGCAGAAAATATAATGGTAGCTAGTACCAACTCCATTCATCAATCCACCTTCAAAACCTACCTGAATGCTCCTTTAGGGAGGCTTGTCATGTCCCCTTGCAACATAAACTATGTTGTAATTCAAAGTGGCCATTTTCTATCTCCAACATCTCCCCTCAATCCAAACTTGTGTACAAGTTCTTCCCCTTCATCCCCGGTGCATCTGCCTAAGGTCCCCCTATTTTCTAAGGATGAAGGTATGGCTAGTCTTCTAACTTTGAGTAAGTTGTCTGCATTGTCAAGTCTTCTTTCCTGGCATGACTTTCCTCCTAAGCCTACTTTCTCTTCTATCCTTGTCAGGGTATCATACTTCTTCATCCAAGCATACCATCCATTCAGACCTATTCATTTCCTTTGCCTTATCAGAGTCTCGGACTTGACTTTGTCAACATGACTCTTGCCCAAACCCCAATCCCCAACCAGTGGTATGTGTCATGAGCTATCTCTGAACCCTAAGCTCTAAAACTCCCTTTTATTTACACTATTCATCCACCTACCTCCCTACACAACCGAACTGTCATTAATGCTAAGGTGGATGACATATATTCCAGAAGATTTCCCACGGGCATAAAAGAATCATTTAGTAATGAGCATGTGGGTCTACATTTACCTGTAGCACTATAAAGAATGGCGTAATCTTCAATGACATTAATGTGGTAGTTAGGTTTTCAAACCCTAAGCCCTAAGGGACCCCTCAACATTATGGTCGAGGATAGTTGCAGATTGTAGGAAAATTTTCCCATGCCTCACAAGTTCATTCCAGTGCATGTGGCATGATTTCAAGCACAAATTGAAGGAAAGCATCACCCATTTGGCATGAGCATTCTTTGTTGTGTACCAGCCACAAGATTTGGCACTAAATGCATCTGAGAAAGGAAAGAATTAAAAAGTAATGTCAATTTTGATACGGTAAAGCAATTCTCAGACCCAAAAGCTCAGGTGGAGGAGACCAAGCAAAAGATGCTGCTCGCCAAGAAAGAGGTAAAAAAAAATTGAGAGGCAAAGGATTGAAGTGGCAACTGCAGCAACTAATAAGGCAGTAAAAGAGATGGTAGAAGATGAAAGTAAGATGTGGAAGGAAAACTAAAGCAAAGTCAAGCTAAAGCCCTCAGATTATCTAGAGAGAAGAGGAAGCCAAACAAAAAGTAGTTAGGAGATTGATTAGAAAAGGGTTAGAAAGATAAGTATGGGGCAAATAAGAACAAAGAAAAGAGCTAGAAGATAGTGAAAGGAAAAAGAAACATGAACATGAAGACACTGAGGTGAGTGGAACTAGAAAAGCAGAAATAGAAGGAAGCCTAGATTATAACAGAAAAGAAAAGTGTTTTTGAGATTAAACATTAGAAAATAACAGAAACTAATCAAACTGATATTCACAATAGTCCCCACATTGGTGGTTATATACAGAAACATCACTGGTGTAATATTATCATTATATTATACAGTCCTAAATAGGAAAGAAAAGAAAGTTAACTCACTTGAATGTGGAGCATGCGCAAGAACAGGGCGCTCTGCTTCTTTCTTTTTGACACGAAAACATGGGCATATGATCATGCACGAAATGAGGAACATTCCCCCAGCTGCCCCAACTGTCTGCATTGCAGTCACAGTAAGAGTTGAGGTATGATTTTCCTTCACAGAAGCTTCCTTTTGGTTTTGAACACTGCTTGTTTGGGAAGTATTTATCGAAATTGCTTTTCTTTCTGTCCTTTTCAATAACTGACCTGTACATGTTACCATTAAACAAAATTAAAAATAGTTCAGTTCACTACAGTAAGCATCAGGAGAATACCTGAAATAACAAATGAGCCCATGTACGACTAAACCCTCAAAGAACCATAGGATGAAACCATGGGGCAACAGACCAAGAGTTATTAACTTATTTAATTCGCGAAAGTAAAGAAATACAAACAAATGTATACCATCCAAGAGATTTAGGATGACCTAGGCTCAACCAATGTCTACCTGTATAATGCGGAGAATATCCTAAGGGAAAAGGATTTTGATCCATAAGGATCCCAAAACTTGTTAAGTACAATAATTGAAAGTTTTTCAGAAATTTCAAGTGTGTAATAACTCACTGCTTCGACACAGTAGAAACTACCAGTTTCACACAAGTGGCAGGTTTGAAAATGCAGAGAATTTCCTGAAATTGCCAAGGTGGTTTATGACTGTTAAAAAGCAGCAGTTTCAATGCAACACAAGAAACAGACACAGGATATTAACGCTAAAGTTATTTGGCATTGCAGATTACTTGAGAAGACTTTTATTGTGTGACATTGACAAGTTTTGAAGGTTTAAGCATTGGATTGTATGCAACAAGAAAAAGAAGAACTCGGTAATTGTACAGAGGAAGGGGGCCAGTAATCATAGAACAATCATATTTTTATATTCCACTTTTTGTAACTAGTTTCTCATTTCACACATTCAGGTAAATGAACAATTTAGCTGCGCTATCTGGTTTTCCCTCTGGCTGAAAGTTTCCACAGAAAAATTTTGAGTGTTACTTGTGTGTATTTTCTGTTGGATATTGTTTATCATTGTTTCCACAATCAACCGCATTTCTAGGACAGTTTCAAATTCTTGTAATAAAAGCAATTAGTTTTAGTTAGCTGATAGGCTATTTAGTGTGCGTATTGCCCACCGGAGTTAAGTATTTCTCACACCTGTAAAACGTCTGATCATGTTTTCTGTCTGAAAACAATTCTGATCAGCTGAAAACATTCTATTTTCTCCTGTAGATAAACATGCAGAATTGGCAATGCTGCTTTAATGCCAACTCATATCCTTATCACCCACAGTAATCTTGCCATAACAATAATATCTTTTTTGCTTTAAATTTTTCTTATGAAGGATACCGCTGCTCAGAATTGTTGCTTCTACTGAAGATTGCATCTGAAGCTTAGGTCTATGATACGATCCGCCAGGCTTTACTGCTGGTGAACAAGAAAACGGGAATGAACTTTAAAAATCAATGGGAAAATGAGCTAGGAAGTACTCTTGGAGAGGGGAATTTTGCTAAAGTTAAATTTGCCATTGATATGGAAATGTGGTAGCATTCTGCCCTGAAAATCTTGGATGAAATATACATTGTTCTTGAGTTTGCATACGTGATTGCTGACAGTGCCTACGAGGGCACTACAGCCGATCAATGGTCTTGTGTAATTCTCTTTGTTCTCCTGACAGATTGTTTGCTATTTCAGGATAGAAAACTTACAGTTCTTTATCAGAAAGTAAATACTTAATTGCTCTTACTTGTAAATATAGAACATATTGTAATTGTTTTTGTTCTGTTAAGCACACAATTGAAATACTCTGAAAATTTGTTTCATAGGAGACAATTGAGTATGCTGGAAATTTATTTCATAGGAGACAATTGAGTATGCTGGAAATTTGTTTCATAGGAGACAATTGAGGAAGCTAGCATGCATTGTGCACATTTTCAAAAGCAATTTCAAATGCACTAATTGGCTTTCTCCTAGCACTCACAACTTTATCAAAATAATACTCAATGCTAATCCCAAAAATGATATGGTTTATATCCCGCTGATATGATGTATAGGTAAAACTTTTGGACATAATCATCTAAATATTTTTGGGTTCCTAAAGATTATAATTGAAAACAATTGGTTCGAGCAAGAGTACTCTCCTGCAAAGCTTATGAAGGAGGGCACCAATCTAAGCCCAAGAGCAGTTACTCTCTTGGCCCCAGTGGAAAGCACATTGGACACCCACTTGAGGTGGCCTACTTAGATGCTACCTTATAATTGCATCCCTTCATTATTATTTCATAGGGGGCCTAAACCCATCTTACTACTCCCATGAGTGAGGAAGAAGACCTAACCCATAGATACAAGACTCTATGAGTTTGGCCTAGACTCGACGAGTCCAGGACCGACCTGGTTTTGTCGAGTCTGTAGAGCCTAGGACTCGAGCTCAGCCAATTCTAGCTTAGTCTGGGCAAACTCCTCAAGTCTCAAGCCTAGGACTGTCGCGATGGCCAGGCAAGAAAATATATATATATATATATATATATATATATATATATATATATATTGTTTTTGCTTTTTCATTTTATGTCTTATGTTTCCCTCCCAATCCTAAAAAGTCCATTTTATTGTTTGCAAAGACAGAGAGGAAAAGAGGCATTTGAGCAAAAATATTGAGGCATTGAAGAGTAGACTAGCATATCAATTGAAGAGGAGACAGTGATTGCTAATTGTTTGTGCAAGTTAGTAGCTTGCATTCACACATTTAGAGGAGTTAAAAGAAGGATTTGGAGGAGGCCACTACAACTTTGAAGTGCATTTCTTCATTTTTGGGGCAAAATTGAAAAGGTGAGTTACAATTTTTGTTGTTTTTGATTTTTTACTTTCATATTTCCATTTTATTATACATTTGTTTTAGTTTTGTTTCATTCTATGTTGATGGAAAAGATAAGAAACCCTAGTTTTGTTTTTTCTTTATTTTATTTATTTGTATTTCAATTAAAATGTGTAAAATTTGTGGATGCTGATTTTTTTCATTTATAATGTATTACAGCATAATGTCTCAACCTACTGGTAGTGGTAACCCAAAGCCAGAGCCAATTAAAAAGGATAAGGTTTGGAAACATGCCATTGCCAGATCAATAAAAGGAGAAGTAATGTGTTCATTGCAAAACAAAATATAGTGGGGGAGGGGGGTATTAACCGGCTGAAGTATCACATAGCACAAATACAATGCCATGATGCAAAGTCATGCACAATGGCACACATTGATGCTATATGTGAAGTGCGAGCTCAATTAGAGAAATTTGAAGAGAAAAAAGAATTTAAAAAGAAGCAAATGGAAGAAATGGCAAAAATTAGTGGGCAGGCTTTTTCAAATCCTCAACCTCCATTTCATGCATCTAGAAGTAGTGATAGTGCAAGTGTGAGCATAGTTGCAAGACTCGCCGAGTAATCGCCAAGTGGCGATTAATTGCTGAGTTTTATAGCTCAGCGAGTTTTCCAGAGAAAAACTCGCAGGTAAAACTCGACAAGTTTTTCCGAATTAAAAAAACCGCCCAATAGCATTTAAACGCTAAAAACAACATTTTCTCATTTTGTTTTTTGTTTGCATAACCGCATAAAACAAAAAAAAACCGGCACAGTCAAGTTCATCTTGGGGGCCCTGCCCCCAAACCCCCGTTGGAAAAATCTGGGGGGAAACCACGCCAATAGAAGTGGGGAAAAATTAACCTCCGAGTCTAATTAGGCTCCATATAGAAACAAAGTCACGCCCAATGCAGGCTTCTAGGACTAGACCCTCTAGTTGTACCTCTCCCTTAGTTTTTACTATTTTGCTTCAAGCCATCAACATTCCTCCTGAGAATGCGATTTTGTACCCACTTTGTGTTTAAATATATAGACTCAGCTTGTTTCTTTTGTGTTCTCATTAATGGACTCATTGGATGCATCTTCTCATTGAATTTTGCAAAAAAAAAGCATTTCCAATTAAATTTGAAGGAGTTTTTTCAGTTCCCGAGTTTTTTGCCGAGTTTTTCCAAAAACTGCCCAACTTTTTCCTGAATTTTTTTTCCAGGCCTTGGCGAGTTTTTGCCGAGTCCGAGTTTTGCAACTATGAGTGTGAGCATTGGGCCTCGAATTTGTAAAAAATGAAACCACATCAGATTCACTTTTAGTTCCACACACGACTCTGGGTGTGCAACCATCGCTTGAAAGCATGGGTTGGAATAAGGAGAAATATGACACTGCAAAAATTACAATTGGAGATTTTTGGTTCTACAACATTCGATTTATGTAGTGAAGTATTTTGATTTATATATCTTGATTTTTTTTCTTTGAAGAGGATGCCACATTGATTATCTTATTTTTTTAAGTTAAAAGTAATGTTGGAACCCTATATTTTGGCAAAATTTAGTTTTCCTAAATGAGAAAAATCAGTGAAAACCCTAAAAATTACCCTTGTGAATCCGAAGTCTGACAAGTCAATTTTCTTTGGGATCATGTTCACCTTTTACAAATAAGCTTATATGTCCACCTTTAGCCTCTCAAAGTCAAAATAACATTTTTTGAAGCACCAAGTTTTAGTGTTGCATGGCAGCTCCACAGTTTGCATGTTGAAAATCATTGAAGTAGGCCATTTTCCAGGCTCTATCTCAGTGCCTAGTAAACATATCACCAAACCAATTGTTTTGCACTCTTGTCTACATGATAATGAACTCTTATGCCCATTTTCAAAACCCCAGGACCTCGTTTGATAATTTTTCAATTCCCAAACCAAATGAAAATTATGGAGTTGTCATTGTTGTCTATCAAACTTGTTAAAGTTGCCTTCTGTTGAAATTGATATTTTGCGGCCAGATGACTCTTAACCCAAACTGATATATCCATGTTGTTGTCTATGCCACAATGAACCCCAGTGCAAGTTTTCAGAGCCCCATCATTTCATCAGATATTTTTTTGAAACTCAAACGGAATGTGATTTTCTCAGTTCTGCAAAATGTGATTCTCGGAAAGCCAGCTTAAAAAATTAATTTCTTGACACCTATTAATCGTCATGCAAAACCACTTTGCAAACATACTGATGTCACCTTCATATACATTCTCACAAGTTTTCGTGACCATTGGAGTTCATTTGATATGTTTTCAGAGCTTCAACTTTTCATAGTTTGAAATGTTTTCAGAACAGTGCCTTGCCAAAACAGCTTCGGTGACCAACTTTGACAATCAATATCTTATGCCTCGAGATGAATTTTTTAGAGCCGTTTTTTGCTGTACATTCTTGGATCAAATGTCTACATGATGGTTCAAGTTGCAGAGTTTTATGACAATGTTTGATCAGTTTTCAAAGCCTATTCCAGATGCTACAAAGCTAAATTTTGACTAAAAAAAAGTTTCAAATTTCAAAATTCTAAGAACCCAGTTTGTGATTTGGTCTCAAATGTGAGCAGCTCTAATTTCATGGCTCCAAGACTCATGAAACGCTCACAATAAAATCTCAAAAGACGACTAAAAGGACTTTATCTCAGAGACATTTTGACGTCTCTTAGATGGAATTCATCTAAAAGACATGGCATAAAGACATGGCATATCTAGGAGACATTCTTTAAGACTATTAGATAAGTGAAGTCTCTTACATAAGTTTCATTAAGAGACATTTTGAAATCTCTTAGATAGAGTTCATCTAAGAGACATGGCACATCTAAGAGACAGTTTTGAAGTCTCAAATAATTAAAGTCTCTTAGATAAGCTTCATCAAAGAGACATTTTTAAGTCTCTTAGATAAATTTCATATAAGAGATATTTTTTGAGAATTTTCATCTAAGAGACATGAGAATATCTAAAAGACATTTTTTAAGTCTCTTAGACGAACTCCATGCAAGAGATATTTTTTATCTAGGAGACATTTTCTAAGTCTCTTAAATAAGTTTCATCTAAGAGACATGGTAATATCTAAGAGACATTTTTGAGGTCTCTTCTATCAAATTATGACAGATAATAAAAGAAGGAAAATCAAAATATGAAATGAGAAAGTGCTCCAGCAATGTTGGTGTTGGTTCATTTTCTTGCAACCCTCAATCCTAAAAGAGAATATGGGAATTAGACTTAACGATCTTCACCTAACTCACAAACTCTGCATCATCTACAAATTGAGGACAAGAAAAGCCAACATTGACAAGGCATACAAACCTTCTTCTCTTCGAGCTCCACAAGACTCAGGCGGGTGTACCTACTTCTAGGTCTGCACAGATGTAATGTCCCCCTTTCAAGTTGTGTCTTGTAGACTTATGGAATTGATAAAGAATGATAAGTGTGAGTGTAATAGGCTTGCAGATTAGTTATGGCTATTATTGAAGAGACTATTTTGTCAAATAGATATATCTTGAATGCCCAATGGAGCTTGTAGTTTGAGAGTCTAATAAGTTAGAGATTGCTACATCATAGCTATCCTACTCTTCCATTATGAGAATCTTTATATTTGTAATCCATTCTCCATTTATTAACAATTGATATATTGCCATTCATTTATTAACTATTATTGATGACAAACCTTTTGACTAATCATGGCAATCTTTATGAAATTTCTCCTCTTTGTAATTCTGCCATCTACTCCTTATAAAATTGGAAATCACGTCTCTGTTATGACATATCTTCTTACTTCTTTATGAACATTTGGACATGACTCTTCCAAACCGTTCTCTTCATGTAAATAAAGATTAATATTATCAGAAGACAGCAATAAGAATGTGCCTGTTGATTTCTATGTTGACAGCTACAATCTTCCTCTAGATTCTATTCTCACATTCCTTGCCTTCAAGATAATTTTCCTTCATTAGTATTGATTGCTGTTATTTTTCTGATCTATGAGCCTAAAAAATGGTTATTCTATGCTTTGAATGGTGATCACATTATGTATTTACTTCTGATTGGATTTTGACTGCCGGCAGTATAGTAGTTGCATAATGGATATAGAAATATCGTTGTCTGTGGATATGTGAACAACCGAGTTCATTAGAGGATGTCGGTTGACATAAATCTAGTGTCTTTCTTGCCCTGCTTTTCTATGTTCGACTGACTTATCCCCAGATGGGTATCGAGCAATACCAAACTCGTATATTAATTAAAACCTGATATATATTGCGCCAATCCTCAAAGATGTCTCTTGTTTTTCCTTTTTTTTATATTCCTTGTTGGCTGTCGGTATTGTGCTGGCCGTGTATATATTCTTTGCCAAGTTTGATTGTATGTTTCATAATGATAGGATTGTATGAATGTTGGTCAAGAACTGCTGCTTATCCTAAGTCAACTAAAATCTAATCCATACATCATAGCAACTCAAATCATTAGTTTGATCTGCCATTGGTTGAATCCCAGCGATGGATAAAATGAATTGACGTGTGTGTTTTGATGAATCACCTTTCCTTTTGCCTCTAATTGGAAGTACTTTCCCGTGCCGCCTTCTCTCCTTCCCCTGACCATTTATTTTACTACCTTCCTACTGATATCCGCATGGCTGAAAGAGGCGACTATTTGTTCTTGCATGTTGCGACTCTTATATTTGAGTCGTCATTTTTCATATGTTGTAGGCTTAATATTAATTCATTCGCTAAATAATATACCAAACATTTTGGTATGTAATAATATAATATTTACTTCATTTGATATATATTATATGATATATTTAAGATTTATATTATGATCATATTTGATTAATATTATAAGAATTGAGAATTAATTTATATTAATTAAAGATTTGTTATTATTATTATTATTAATATTAAGACTTGATAATTATATTATAAAATTACTAATACTAAATTATATTATATTAATTCATTATATTATTATATTAATTCATAAATATAATATTGTATTATTAATTTTATTTCTCATTATATTTATGATATATTTCATCATAATTTATTATTATTTATTCTTTTATTAATCTATTTTAATTTTGTTGTCCCTAATTTTGCATTCCCCAAAATTGGGCAACCTTACGCATTTCCTAGACAGGGTGATATGCGTATTTCTCTAAGCGTGTCGATGTTCCGGCAGGAGTATTTTTCAACATAATCGGTCATCCCTTGATTTCTGGTTGTTCTATCTTCCGACTAAACATCAAGTCCTTTTCTTTCTCTGTTTTTCTCTTTTCACTTTGTTTTGTGTCTTGTTTTTCTTTCCAGTTTAGTTAGCGTCTTTGTGTTTCAGTCGCTCTGCAAGCAGTTTTCCACGTCCTTCCAAGGTCGGTGAAGAAATGATTTTTTTCTGGTCGAGCGCATGAAGTTTAAGCTTATTTTGTATGAGTGATAGATTTTAAACTCTATCTTAAAATTTTGCGCCACTCTGCAAAGTTTTGCTTAGAAATTTTAACGATAGCGAGATCTTGAATCACATCCGCATATCAAATCGTTAAAATTTTAAAGACACATACAGACATTTTAAGTTCTTTTTGCGTTTAAAATATATTCTAAAAAAATGATATTTGCATATGCATATATTGTTAAAAGAAGTTTATTTTAATAAACGGCGAAGATTAGGATTTGACATCGTCTTTTTTATGAGTCTTATAATTCATTGTGAATTAGCATTTAAACGACGTCTTTCTTCCAAAAATAAAAAACAAATAATATTTTATTATTATTTTAAAAGAAAAGAATAATAAAAAATAATGTCAAAAGTTAATATTAAAATAATAAGCTTATTATAAAACATTAAATGATATTGTAATCAGTTTCATTTTAATATTAATAAATATATTATTTTGTTTTGGTGTTTGGCGTTTAAAACGTTAAGCATGCCGTCTGAATGAACTGCACTTCTCATCGCATAGCATGGTGTTTTAATTTCCAATGAAATTATATTGTTTTAAAGCCCGCGGGTTATGTATTAACATATGTGGGAGGTGTGAACAATTTAAAACGCTGAGCTTACATTTGGAAAGCACATGTTATATCATTAAATAAAGCCCGCAATGCTATTTTGAGGAGGCGTGGATAACTGAACCACTGCACTGACATGTAATCCAAAACATGATATATCATTAAAAGCCTGCGGTATATATGCGTATGTTCTTTCATTATTAAAGCCCACGATACATTGCATATGTCATATGTCTAATGAAACCTGCGATAATATGTGAGAGGCGTGAACAACTCAACCGATAGATTGGTATGTAATGCAAGACATGTATTATTACCAAAGCCCGCGTTTTGTTTTTGTCTTTCACTTAAAACATATCGTTTTAAACGCATGGTATTGGTTTCCAATGATAGTATTCGTATTGCTTTAAAACAATAAAGCGTTACCCCTTATCACATGTCCGTATAAAACCGCGGCTGGGAGTATCGTTCCAATCATAGCTTGGCAGGTACATGTGACATAGTATATGTTATGACTTATAAAACCTGCGAGTCTTATGATAAAGTCACGGTTTCATTAAAAGAATATGGCGTCGTTTTTGACTTGGGAGGCATGTTTTGATTGTTAAAACATATGCATAAAAGACCCGTTAAACATAATATTAATATAGCGGTGTTTTTCATTGGATATGCATGGACGTTTTCATCAAAACATTGATACTCCTCCATGATGTGCTACGTAAATCTTCAAGGAGTATGGTGGAGTCTTTAGAATCATTTGCACCCATAATTTACTGCGGTTTTAGCTGGAGCTGCTTGCTGTGATGTCATTAAAAACTTTGACTCTTTCTTCCCTATTCAATACATACCATAAATCACTGCAGTTAAGGTAAGTTTTGCACTTAGTTTTCAAAAACGTTTTGCTTTCTTTTTCAATTTCGAAATGCATTTGAGTCCTTGAATGTATTGAATGAGCAAGAGATTGAAATTAGTAAGGCACGTATGGTTGAACTTTTCCTCTGCATGCTGATTTTATGCAAATCTTGAATGAAAAATAGACATTTGGCATTTCTTTTTGTGACTCATGAACTTGCATAAAGAATTTGTCAAATTTATTTGTCTATTTATCCCTTCTCTTCTCCTCTCAAGCTGAAATTCGAAATCATCATTTTCAGAATTTTATTTCTCTTGCTTGAGTAAAAAGTTTGTAGTTCTTTCCCTTTGCATTTAAAGAGAAGGTTTTCTTTCTTGTTTCTCTTTTGCATTTTCGTTTCATGTTCTTCTTGTCTTTACATTTCCGTCTTCTTCTTCCATTTTCTGCTAAGTTGCATATGAGAATGCAATTTATTCTCATATGCAGTCGGGATTAAGAACCCCATTCTTAGTAGTGACTTTCCAAATGAAGGAGAAAAGATGCAGGGTGCTGCCCGTATGTAAGATGTAATAAAAGATCACCTACATGCTTGTATGTCAAAGAAGGACTTGTGATGAGACATAAACATCTCATTTACGAGTAAAACAAAAGGAGATTCTCGAACGTGCAAGATCTTTCCCAAAAGGCA
>MU226972.1:378012-403335 GCA_018584345.1 Thuja plicata | reverse complement strand
AACCTTGGAGTGTTTCCTCACGTCCTTCGTGAGTATATACTTTTCAAGAGAGGGTTGAGCGTTTGATATCCCGTATCAAGTGTTTAGTCCTATATGTTATGTAGTGGTACAAAACTCACATCAACAGTGAGGAGTAGACCACATCATCATATGCGAAGACCAATGCAATGATTGAGATGGCCGATTGAGTTTTTTATGAGCAAGTTTTTGCCAACCGGTCAAGCAGATTGTGCAAGTAATTTTCTATTATATTTTTGTTCTCATTTCCTTATTTTGGTTAACATTTCTTTATGTTCATTGTTAAAAGTAATACTTAAAACTTAAAGCTTAATGTTTCAACTTTCACAATGATCGCAATTCATAGAGGCTCTTGTTGTTCTCCTACGAGTTATTGACGAAGAGAAGCCCGCAATGGGCTACATTTATGAGGGCATGGATAGGGTGAAGAAGGCTAGTAGATCTATTTGTTCCAAGAATGAGGTTAGAGATGGTCCCCTATGGGAGGTCATTGATCAACGATGGTACAATCTTCTTCACAAGCCTATACATGCAATTACCTACTACCTTAATATGGCGTTCCAATTTCACCTAGATTTCAAGTCCAATGACGAGGTGTGGAGTCTGCAAAGTTGTAAGGCAAATGTCACTTGATTCATCAGTTGGAGCACACGTAGTCCGTGAGATAGAGATGTTTAGGAATGCACAAGGAGACTTCTTTTCACGAGACATATGCAAGCAAAACCAGACATCAATGCATAATTTAAAATTTAAATCTTAAACTTCTCTACGACTATATATGATTGTATTACCATTTTACACTGATAAACTCAAAGTTATAGAACAGAATTGTTTTTTATTTTTTCTCGTTTCAGAAGCATGGTGGGAGTTGTTTGGTGCTAAGGTGCCAAATCTATAAAGGATTGCAATCACAAATAGATGTTGGGCACTGACATCTATCACTTTAGAGGAGATTAATCCATAGGCAGAGTGGAACGCTAAGCTTGATGATCTTGTCTTCAGCATTGAAGACTTGGAATGGGTTGATCAGGTAGATCAAGAGGCAAAGGCAGGAGTGATGGAAAAGAAGGAGGCTAGAGCAAGACAAGACCCACTGGAGGACCCCGAGAATGATGTGGATATGGAAGTGGATGTCACTGAGGTTGAGCCTAAGACACAGGCAAATATGATGGTTGCGGAATCATCCAAGACCTATCTTAAGCGTACACATAGGAGGGTTGTGAGGTCGAGTGGACTGATATAGGATCCTCTGAGCCTTAGTCTTCTAGGCTCTAGCTTTTATTTTGATATATATTTTGAACTTTCAATTCCATGAATTTTGTAGAGATTTGACACTATTTATATTTCTAATGTGTTATTTAGTTCAACTTATTTCCTTCAGCTAAAGCCTAAAATGTGCATTTATACTTATGTGATCAATGTAAACTTGTGTATGTGTTCAAAGTAGCTTCTATTTGATGGGATTATTGTGTCTTTAAGGCTAATTTATTAAAGGATGCATGAAACAAGTTTTAAATCCTTAAAGATATTTTAATTTATTGGGTTATGAATTTGTCGAGTTTTTGCCGAGTCCAGGTACCGAGTCTAGGTTCGAGTCAAAAATCAACTTGTCGAATCTAGGGGTTGTAACTATGGCCTAACCCCGCTTCCGTCATATATCGCTGCTTATAAATTTGATCTTAAAAATGCACAATCTTCTTTCTTAAAACTGACCACAAATATGGCACTATTTTCACATAAATTTTTGCCTTAAGTTCTGTTCTAACTTCCCTCATAAATCTGCTCTCAAGCTACACACTAAATAACATTAACATTCTCTTCATAGATTCAAATAAAAATCTTACTTACACTTCATATTCTCTGTTGTAGATCTGCTTGAATACTTAAATGATTTTCCTAATTTTCCCCTCCCACATCACATTAACATTCTCTTCAAAGATTCAAATAAAAATCTTACTTACACTTCATATTCTCTGTTGTAGATCTACTTGAATACTTAAATGATTTTCCTAATTTTCCCCTCCCACATCTTTCCACAATTGTTTCTCTGTTTATATATGCTTAGGCCTCTAAGTTAAGAGACACGTCCTTTGGAAGAGTGATGTCCTTTCAAAACAATCATAACTCTTCCTAATGAAAAACTGCTGTCCCTTGTAACTAACCACAGCCTTTGTGATATATTAATTGCTACCTTAATGATAATAACAATTTCTGCATATTACCTTCAATCATTGCTTCTAATATTAATTAGATTAGTCCATAAATAGGGTCGATCCTTTAATGGAGTCACTAATTATATAAATATAAAATCGCTACCCTTTTAATAAGCCAATAGCTGCCTTAGAGATTACTTAATTTTTGCATTTTGAACCTTTGAGTTACCTTTTATGGCTGCCTTAAGTTTTGTCTTATTCTTCTTTTGTGTTTTTTGTCATATTCTTCTTTTGTTTCATTCACTTCCTTTGATGACATATGTTAATCGCCACATAATTCATATAATAATCACTGCATAACTCATATATAATAATCGCGGCTTACTCTTTTATAGTTGTTGCATTTCATTTATTATTATAATCCTGTTCCTTATGATCGCTGTAATTAATTGCATAGTCAGTAAACTTGGGCAATGTAGTCTTCATTTATATATGAGTTTCTTTGTAAGATTTCAAGGGTGGTCGGCCCACAATAAGTAAATATTGATTTAAAATTGTTTATCAAATTGGGCATCAAAGTAAGGAGGAGTCAGACAGCCTTGTATTTAAATTTGTTTCTGTCAATAAGAAAAGAAGGTTGGCCAGAAAACTTCAGTATTCATAAACTTATCTTTACATACCCTGCATCTATCTATGCCAATAGAGTAACAGGCTTGCCTTGAATGAAAAGACCTAAAACTCAATTAGGTGGGCCTTTGAACTGCAATAATGACCTTTGGCTACTCGACGCTTCTGTGCAATTTTATTCTTACTTTGCCCTTCAATTCCTGTAGTAAAATAATGAGTAAATTTTGGCTTACTGGTGCTCTGCATAAGGATGAATCATATACTATATGATCTTGTAAATACTCAACCCAATGAATGTTATTGATAAGAATACAGATCGATGGTCTTGATAACCAAGAAAAATCGCTAATATTTTCTGCAAATGATTCCCAATTCATCACAAACCCTTGTAGATATGAATCACAACTGAGAAAAATCATAGAATTTCAATCTTTAATTATTTTTGGGATAATTTTCTTTATTCACAACTAATACACCTATAGCTTTAATGCTGATCTCACAGGCTGGCAGAATCAATGCTCTGATACCAATTGTAATGTCCCCTTTTGGATTTACCCTATATTTTATCCACCAATAGATAAGAATGCTACTGCCTGTAATAAATATCGATCTCTGATTCTGATCACTGCAATGTATGGGTCTATTCTTATGAGCACTGATGATTTTGATTGCTTTCCTTGATGGTTCGATCTATCTCTTTATTGTTGGTTACTGTCTGCTCCATAAGAGGATTGATGTTACTTGGATGGATTGATTGTTCTATTGATGGTTTGATGCTTGCTTGATGATTGGATCCAACTGTGTGCTGATGCTGACTGCTTTGATGCAACCCTTAGTTTATATCTGCTTATATATGTGCACCTTAGATCTGCTCTGAGTTCTGCTGTATAATGGGAATAGTATCGAATGAATTGCTTCTCACAATTTTGCATAAGTTCGCCTTAGAATCTCCCTTGAATGAGATCAGATTTATCTCCTAAAATCTGCACAGTTCAATAATAAGGATCTGCTGTAATAACTCTTTATTTCTGCTCCTTATACACAGAAGATATTCCTGAATCAATTCCCTTTGAATTGCCAAGTAACCTCTACTTATACCCTTCATCATGCACCTCTTCACCCAATGGTCATATCCCTCCAAGGAGGTCAGCCCAATGCAATTTAAATATACTTTTATTATTATAAATTCTATTGCCCAAAGATGGGTGCTAACTCCATGAGGTCATCCCTCTTTGGCTCACATAAAAAAATAGCTAAATCTCCCTTTACAAGTGTGGCTCCTCTTGGGGGTCGTCCCAATTGAAGATGAGATTTTCCAGCCCTTCTTCAAGACATGGGTTGGCCCTAATGAATTGTTATCTTTTTTTTTACAACATTGTCTGATATAAAGATCAAAATCTGATCTCATAAAGGCTGTGATTTTTTTTATTAAAAACTGCAAACCCTAGACTGGCGGGGCATGCCAAAACAACTCGAAAGTATCAAACATATTTTTATTGACTGCTTCTATCCTAAAGAAATTTGGTTAATGTTCTTATCTGATCTTGCTGGGTGGGGTGATAAAAGGAAAATTAATATGCAAGAAATTGTTTTGGGTCATATCAATCTTTTAACTTACTTTGGCTTTTACAAACTGCTAATATATTATGGGCTCCATGGAAAGCTAGGAACGAGGAAGTGTATCGAGGCATTAGGAGAGTGCTAACTGGGTCTGTAAAAAGACTCATATTTCACACAATTGCTGTGCATGTTACTCTAACGATGGAAATCTCGAAGGCTAAACTCCAAACCTTACTTAAGGAGCTGTAGCTATCAGCAGAGAAGAAGTAAAATATGTGAGGATGTGGCCTTTCAATAAGGCTGAAGATGTCCGGTATATGGAAAACTATTTAGCATTTCAAAAGAGATACAATGAACACCATTCATCGAAGGCGAGAACGATCTCAATTTCCAGAGAGGCCCAAAGTTTCACATCAACCAAGGAGATGTATTCACAGCTGAAGTTGTCAGATCTAATAAAGATATATCAGCTATAGAACCACCTCCAAATGACATGGATTCTTACTGTGGTAGCAGAAATTTCTGATGTAGTAAGAAGAGGATTACTGTAATAATCTGATATTTTATTTTGTAAAGACAATCTACTTGGTCCCTTTTTTGTGATGGGGTACAGCTTAATATAGCTTGCAGATCTGACCCTGTGTGATCTATAGTATCCATAGGATGTTAGGACAGTTATCAAGTTAAATTTGACTGGTAATTCTGTAATTTTTTGGTATACAACCTAAGTTGCAGAACGTGCACCCTGCTGGTGCACATCGGATCCAGATACGCTTCAGTCCAGATTCGTGCTCTGGATGCAGTCCAAATGCACATAGGGTGTGCACCATGGACTGTGGATGTGCAACCTGTGCAACCCGCGCATCCGAACGCATCCAAAGCCCCTGGTGCACACCCTGTGCACGCCCTGGTGCATCCACAGGTCAAGTCACTTAAAGTGACTTAAAAAACACAATAAAAAATGTTTTCTATTTTTTTCCCCCTCAAAACCCTAAAACGGCCCTTTATGAGGCCATTCAACCTAAAAACATATCATTTTGTTTAATCTTTTGCTCTGAACTCATTTTGTCTCCAATTTTGCATTTTGAAGGCCAAGTGGGTTTTTTCAAAGGAGATCGTTCATGGAGTGCCAGATAGCTTCCACAAAGGAGATTCAAACATCTATGGTAAGCATTTAACCCTATTACTTAATCTTTTAACAATTTTTTTTTAGTTTTTAATGATTTTTTTCAAGTTTGTGATGAATGTTTTCAAGTTTTTTTCTAATTTTTTTTTAGAAAAAGAAACAAGTTTAACTCTTTGTTAAAATGTTTTTGTATCTTTATTTTGCACTTGTACGCTTGTATTTATTAGTTTTTTACTAATTTAAAATTATATAATTTCTTATAATAGCAAAAAATCAGATTGCAAGAATGGCCAGAAGTCAAAGTTCAGTGGGTGTGGAAGAAAACCAAAGATTCAAAATTTATAAAGGATTCCATTGGAGACGTACCACAAGGATTTCACAAATTTTAGGAGGTAAGGGGATATAATTGGAAGTGTAATTTGTGTAATACACAATTTAATAGCTCTTATTCTCAAGCAAAACTTCACTTTATGGGCCCTACTGGTAAAGGGATGGGAATGTGTGAGGGCCCAACAAAGAAGGGGTTGTCAACCGTAGGAATAGCAACATTCGTAAAAGAACAAGGAGATGCTAATAAAAATGATTGCAAGAGGAAAAAAAGAAAGTGATTATCCTTCTGGAAAGAAAAAAACAATAAATTTACCCACTGATACAGTAGCAACCTCCAAACATCCCTTCTTTTGCATATACCGTCTACAAGAGTTGAAGATGAAGTAGAAATTCCCACCCACAAAAGAGGTCCATTGGACAAGGCATTTAAAATGGAAGCAAGTGATATTGCTGAACAAAAAATTGCACATTGTCTCTATGCCAATGGTCTTCCATTCAACTTGGTGAAATTACCATATTAGCAAGAAATGGAGCTAGGAATCAATAGTGCACCTCCTGGTTTCACAAATCTTGGGTATGAAAAGGTGTGTACCACTTTATCGAAAAGAGGGAAGAATTATGTAGAGACCTCACAGAAACCAATTAGGGATTCTGGGGTTGAATCAAGTGTTTATATTGTTTCTGATGGATGGAAAGATTGCAAAAACTCTACATTGATAAATGTTATTGCAGTGTCCCCCAAAGGGGCAGTGTTTTTGAGAGCAGTTGATTGTGAAGGGGAAGTCAAAGAAGTAGAGTTCATTTCTAGGATCCTCATTGAGTCCATAGAGATGGTGGGTCAGGAGAATGTGGTCCAAGTAATTGTGAACAATGCAAAAAATTGTAGGGCTGTAGGTACTTTGATTCAGGAAAGATATGAACACATTTTTTGGGCACCATGCACTATACACTCCCTCAACTTGGTGATGCAAGCAATTGGCACTCAAATAGACGAGGTAAAAGAAATATACCAAGAGAGCAAGGAGATCCAGATGTTTGTGATGAACCACCATATGTCACAAGCAATTTTCAAAGCTTTCTCGAGATTGGAATTGTTGAAGATAAATTTTATTTATTTATTTAATTTTATTTATGTCATGTTCAATATCAATATGTATATAAATTTGTAATATTTTTTTAATGTGCTATTTACATATTTTTAATGTGTTATTAACTTACTATTAGCATGATCCTAGGTTGTTGAGACGCAATTTGCATCTCAAACAATTGTTATGAGATGACTTTTGAAGGTGCGAGAGGCATTGGGTCAAATGGTTATTATCAACTGATGGGGTGTATGGAAGCAGTCAAATTCAGAGAGGGCCCAAAAGGTCAAGTTATTGATCTTGGATGACAGTTGGTGGGCTCGTCTGGAATATGTATTGGATTTCACCAAACCTATCATGACTATGCTCCAGTTTGCTGGTACATATGCACCATGTTTCAGTGATGTCTATGATGGCATGGATCCAATGATAGAGAAAATAAAGGTGGTAATACAAAAAAAAAGGGAATGGCCACGAAGAAACCTTTTTCAAAAGGGTGGGAACAATCATTCTTCATTGTTGGAACAAGATGACCACGCCATTGCACCTCCTTGCATATGCCCTATCTCTGAGGTACTATAGAAACAATTTACTTTCTATGCCAAGGAGACTACCTCCATATAGAGATTCTAAAGTTGTCAATGGCTACAAGGGATTTAGTAGACTCTTCCAAAATCCAATAGTGGAGAAAAATGTTAGGAGAGAATTTGGCTTTTTGTCTTAGGAAGAAATCATACTCTTTGTGTTGTTAATGACCAATCCAAAATGGATGCTACTACATGGTGGTACCTCCATGGTCAAGATTATATGTACCTCCAACCTCTTGCAATCAAAATCCTCTAACAAGTAAGTTTTTTGTTTTCTTTTTACCACTTGTATTGTAGAATTTAGTACTTAGCATTCTTTCATATTTTTTTATTTTTTTTTGTAGGTTTTCTCTCCAGGTTGCAAGTTCTTCTATCGCTAAATGAAATTGGAGTACATAGTCCTTTATCCACCCAGTGAAGCGTAATTGGTTGGCTGCAAAAAGAGCTGAAGACTTGGTTTATATTCATTCCAATTTGCATCTTCTGCCACGTAAGGATCCCCAACACAAGGATGGGGCAATGAAGCTTTGGGATGTAGCCACTGAGTGTACCAACTTGGATGCAACCATTGAGGATCTTGCTAGAATCATTATGGGTGATGATGATGATGATGACATACCTACACATGGTGCATCTAGTGCAAGTGGCACCACTTTGGGTTCAAATGATCTTGAACTTGCAGCAGCTGAAAATGCAATAGACGATATTTTTTTGATAATCCTTTTGATGATTGATAAACTACATTAAAGATAGAAGACAATTACTATTTTTAAGTGTCAATTTTGTAATTGCAATGAATTTCATTTGAATCGTGAACCTAGACATATATGGTATGGCTTATTTGAACATTTTTGAACTATCAATTGGCATGTAATATTTGTCTTTGGCATTAGGCATTGATCAATGATGAAGTATCATACTATCAAATGATTTAGACTTTTAGTTTTACAATTCTGTATATTTCTTTAATTTTCTTTTTTTTTTGTGTATATATATATACACACGTGCATACCCAAACCCCCAAAAAAAAATTGCATGTACCCACGTACTAGGTTCTCGTACCCATACCGGAACCAGCAACTTAGTATACCATCTATAATACAAAAAAAAGCACAGTGGCAGTTCCCAGGCAGTTTCAACACCGCCAGAGCAGTTTCAAAGTGTTGGAAAGCGGCAATTTCACCACGATGCAAGAAATAGTCATGTGAAACAAACAGTCATGTCTTATGGCATTCCAGACCACTTAATGAGGCTTCTACTGCACAGGAGAGGCTTCCAAAATCCTACTTACGGGTGTGGGAATGACATTGATGAGGTTCAGAGGTTTAAGCATTGGACTGTATGCAACTTGCAAAAGGAGAATTCAGTTGTTGTACAAGGGAAGCTGGAAAGTGAACATAGAACAGCCATATTGTCGCCTTCCACTCTTTGTAACTTGTTTCTCATTTAGCACATTCAGGTAGATGAGCTATATGGTCACTAGCAGCCAGTTTTTACTACACTTCGAAATTTCCAGGGTGAAATCTGAGTGTTATCTGCATATATGTTCTTTTTGGATATTGATATAAGTTGTTTGCACAATCAACCTCACTTCTAGGACAATCTCAGATCATTCTAATCCAAGCAACTACGGGTCAGTTATATTTCGTAGCCTTCTGTCAAAGCATAGCCGTTACATATTCTATGGCAAAGGCATAGACAGAAAAATTGAAGTTCCCGTGATCTCTCACTGGTAGAAGAGAAGCGCATCATTATTGTAATTTCAGCATGCTATATATTTACTTGTGTAGATAAAGATCTAAACGTCAGGAAAGCATCCATCATGTTGATGGCTTAGTTGCAGATGGTGTAAATATCAATGTATAGGAAAGCAACATATAGTTGTCAAGTCAAAATATCTCCCCCGTTATGATCTGACGGACTGTAACCATCAGCTTATTTGCATATTTCTATGTTCCACGAGGACATGTCCCGATCGCTCAGCTAGCCTCCGCAAAACTATGCTATTTTTCCATTCAAATATAATTTCTAGTATTTAAGAGGCACTTCTCGGCATCCCCTCTTGTTCGTTCCCACCTTTCCCCATCTCCAAAAAAGGCAACTCAAGCATAGATATGAATAGAAAAATGGAATCCAGAAGGTGATAAAATGAGTGTCCTAGGAACTCTACGATGTATCTTCTTTGTATCCTTCACTCATAACATAACAACTGATCTTTTCCAGAATCCTCTGTATATACTTGAATTAGCCTGACTACATTGATTGTTTCCCTTGTAGCTATGTTGGAATGACATAATGTATATCTATAGAATGAGGTGGGAGAACTTGAATAAGAACGATACGCTCAACACATCCAAGGAACAAGGCAAGACTGAAGAGACAAAAGACAATTCCAACGATTAACTTACTAAAAGAGGTACATATTTATCCAATATAGCGTTCAAAATGACGCATGCGAGTATAAAACAATGTTATAATGAAAAAGTAAATAAAAGGTTAAACGTTAGGTATGTCCTATTAGAAAACATTGATGGCTTTTACAAAAATGTAATGACCACTTCGAAAGCCAACGATTCATGTGGATAAGTGCGCAGTCATTCAGATGAAAAGGCCATTTACATCAGCCTGGAGCCATTTGGAATAGATTCGAATAAAAAGATTGGACTTTAACCATCTAGAGAGGAATCAGATCATCACGTTATATTATCCAGGCAGCCAGACCTACACCTCATGTCTTCCTTGTAAGAATGAGTTCCCTTTCTAGCAACAGCTACTAAACCATAGAACATCATAAGACGATATTCCCTCTATTCTACTGCAAATTTGTTCCCATCTCATTCTGTCTAAAATTTGGGGTTTGTGGGTAAAGACTTTCAATTGGACAGCTTTTTGAATTCTAAAACTTATTGTAATCTCTGTTTAAATTCCAAAGGATGGCACAAGTATGTGCTCAGATTGCAGAAAACCTTGGAGCAGCGCCCTTAAGGCTAAAGGCCACTTACCAGCAAAATCAAATTCTACAGTATTCAGTTCACATATATGACACCCACATCAAAATTGCATCATTTGGTCCTCCTAAATCCGTAGCAACGTTAAAAAAAAAGGAGTATAAATATACCTCTAGCTGTAGCAGGAGCAGGAATTGGACAGGATAAGTAAGAGAAGTCAAAGGTGCAAAAAGTGCGGCCCAGAATACCCCAATCTCCTGTGTGTGGAGATGGGCATAAGCAGGCATTCCGAAAGGCCGATGCAAGCGCTTCACAAAACACCCATCTCTCCCTCTCTATGTACACACCGCATTCTGATGACTCAAAATCTGGTATTTGGCATGCCCTCAGCTCATTCAAACACATGCTCATCCCACCAATTATAAGCTGCGCCGCCAATATCAACCTCAATATAAACACCATCTCGATTGCCTACATTCATCTCAATGTAATCTTAGAATCATGCTTCTTCACGCGATCATCCTCCTCACAACATTCAATTGTACACATCTTGACTCGCCTGTTTGAGTGGCTCAAAATCCTTTTTTAAAGTACATCAAGTTGTTTAACTTCTCTCGTTCAAAGTCTCTCTTTCTGCGATTTTGACCTTTCCTTTCTTTTTGCCTTCCATGATGTGGCGGCTTACAAGGTCGCTCCTTCTTCTTTTTTTAATTTTTTTTATTATTAATAAATAAGAGAAATCGAAGAGTTTTTTCCCTTCTATGAATGACTATTTTTTGGGTTTAATTTAGTATAGAATAGAAGACATACTATTCACAAGCTTGAAGTTAGTTTATGGAATAGTAAAGTTTATTTTAACATTTTAGTTTATGAGAGAGTAAAGTGTATTGTGACATTTTTTTCTAAATTGGTATTCCTTTGTGATGATTTTTTTTGATTTTTTTGCTATCTTTTTGAACTAATATTGTAGGTTGTCACTAAATTTCAAGTACAATTAATTTAGATGTAATTATAAACTTTACATTTTAAAATTAATTTTTTTCTAATTTAATAATCTCAATTATGTGATGACACAAATTATATCTTCCCACGATTTTTTGTTTCTATCAATATAGATTATTTGTTGGTCGCTTGCATCTACTTATATTATAATGAAGATGATGCAATTTAATCTTTTATTAAGCGATGAGAATCTTTACTTTCCTAGGGATATTTGTTCGTATAAAGTCCTTTTGTGGATGATCATAAGTGTGAATAAATTTATCAAGTTAGTATGCCCTCTTTCTCCCTAAAGTCTTTGCCACAGAGACTTGTGAAAGTTATATATAACAAAAGCCTTTGTTTATTTTTTATTACTAAGATACACGCTCAAGTGAATGATCCACTCAAGCCTTATTACTTTGTTCAAGACTTATTGATGACAACCTTCATCACTTATTTGCCTCCATCTACTCCATTTTTTAGATATCCTAGGAGATAAACAATAGAATTAGCTTCCGTATGAAATGTATTGACTTCAACTTGAAGAATCTCATATGCAATTGAACTTTTTAGTTTAAAAATACTTATTATAATGCATTTTTGGATTCCTTATATTTTTTGTCATTCCAAGTCAGGAGTGATCCTAGCTCATAATTCACACCTAAAGAGCATCGTTAGAATTACAAATATCTAAAAACCATTTCAAATAGCCTTCTAATTCCATAACTCACATCTTTACTTCTATTTTGCAAAGTATTGAATGTTCTTTAACCTCCCAACATTTTCTTCCTCATGCAAATTTTCCAACTGAGTTTTTTGGTGAATTCAATCCTAAGGTATTGCACTCCACTGATGAACCATAACTGATTGAATGTTTGAAGATGTTAAGTTGATGATCATCGAAATGCAGAAAGTTAATGGAAGACATTAAATCAATTAATGTATTGTACTGTCATTGGTGTCAACTTAATATAATCTGATTGGTTATATACATAGTGTCAAAGACTTCAAAGAACCAAAGAGATAAGAGTTATGCTATCAGTAATGTATAAAAGTTTAGTATTCACAAAGTGACAACAGACACCGACGGATAGAGAACCCCGAGAGAAAAGTCACAGTGATGCCCGAGAAAGAAACCTAACAAGCATTACCGACGAGCAGAACCACAAGCATTACTGACGGACAGAACCACAGTGTTACTCGATGGGCAGACAACCCCGATAGAGATGCCCGAGGAGAACTGAAGTGTTGACCGAGCTAACAAAGAGTTAAACACTGAAAAGAACTGAAGTTTAGAAATGACAAAAGACTTAGCTGGCAAGAGCTAAAGAAGGAGTTAACTGGTTGTTAAACATCATTTTCATCGACAAGTTTAAAGCCATAAATAAACTAAAGTTTTAAAGCAGTTTTATTTCAGCTGTCAAGGAGAGATCTACGAGATAAAATTGAAGTGAAGTTTTAAAGTAAGATTGGCTATAATTTTGGATCACGCCAAGAATAAGAAAGTCAAGGACTTTGAAACGATGAAATCATGTCTATAAAGAGACAAGATAATTCATTATGAATTAGGGGAGTGAATAAAGAAGAGGATGTTGAAGAGTATACTGGTGAAGAACAACTTTATACAGTCTTGATCAATCAAGTTAAAGAATAGAGCTATATTTTTGCGGACACCGAGCAACAGAGGAGCACAACATCACCGACCAGAAAGAAGTGGAGCAAAGGTATTGAAAGGAGACATTGATCAGAAAGGTATTATGAGCTTGCAATAGATCTGAAAATCTGCAAGTCTAAGTTGTATGTATGAATAGATCATTTATTGTTTCATTTTAACCATTGGATCATAAAGTCTCTTAATCGAGCAGGACTTAACAATCCTTTATATATTGAGATACATCCTAAGGATTATAAAAAGGTTTGGTCATGAAGATAGCATAGAGATGCTAGATATCAAGTGACAAACTACACTGGGTTTGGTCATAAAGATAGCATAGAGATGTCAGATATCAAGTGACAAACTATTCTACTTAAATCCTCTAACAAGGTCACACCTAACAGTGTGTTTGTAACCTTTAACAGGGTTGGCTCTTCACCGAGCTCACTTCAAAAGAGTGAAAATTTTGGGTTACCAGTCCCAAGTGGTTTTTCCCTTGACAGGGTTTCCACATTAAAAATCCATGTGTCAATGTGTTTATGAGTCAGTACTTTAGTGTTTTGCATTACACATAACTAAATCTGGATTGACAGGTATACACTAAGTAATTTACTATATTTTAGTAAATGAAAGACTGCTAATCGGTAAACAGTAAGAATAAGGTTTAACAGTGAACTCTGAGTAGTAGTTATTTGTTAAGATTATTTCAAGGCATTCATCTTGTGGGACTAAAGATAACTTGAGGTTTAAATTTAAGATGTAAAGTTTTGTGGTTGATTTATTGGAATATTTTTTAGGCCACTGATTCACCCCCCCCCCCCTCAATTATTCTAACAATTGGTATCAAATCTTGTGTTCTTAGAAGGAAGGTTTCAAGACCTAAGCAAAATATCACAAGATGAGCAAACGAGATGTGTCCAAGCTGAACAAGGACAACTTTGCATCATTACAAAGCAGGATAAGACTCCACTTACCAGGTATTGGAAATGGTGTTACGCAATACTTAGATACTAAATATGTGTTTCCTATAGGACCTCACACACTTGAGCAATTAAGAGAAAAGCATGAGCATAATTCTATGATGATAGAACTTGCTTCCTCACTCTCCGATGTTGAGTTTGAAGATGTCAAAACCTGCACCTCTGCAAAGAAAATGTGGGACAAATTGAAGCTGGTACATGGAGGAGATGCTAATGTACTAAGAGCCAAGGCAGAAAGCCTAAGAGGGAGGTTTGATGACCTAAGGATGAAAGAAGGAGAAAATATCACTCAGTATAGCTATAGAATAAAAGAGATAGTCAATGTTATCCGAGAAGTTGGAGGTGTACTTGAAGAAGAGATAGTGGTAAGTAAAATCCTAAGAACCTTACTGCCTATATATGCTATTAGAGTATATACTATATAAGAAATGAGAGCAGTTGCAAACAATAATGTTACTCTAGATATTCTGATTGGTAGACTGATTTCATTTGAGATGAATAACTTTGATAATAGTGTCTTACCGTCTATAGAGTTTTCATTCAAATCTTCTTTGAAAATAAGTAAGTCAAGTCATAAACACACTATGAGGAATGATAGTGAAAGTGATGGTGATGACCATGGACTTGATGAGATTGAAGCACTAATGGAAAATAGATTGCAGAGAGGAAAAGGTAGATACAAAGGTAAATTACCACTTGTATGTTTTAATTGTAAAGAGATTGGAAACTTTGCTGCAAGATGTCCTAACAGAAGAAAAGATGACAGAAGTAATGACTGAACATATAAAAAGAAGTTTGATAGAGGTGATAACAAAGATTACCGAAGCAACCGACAATCTGACAGGAGAGATACCCGAGACTACAAGGATAAAGGGAAGAAATCTTGTTACCTTGCTAAGAACAAAGCTGGAGATACTGACAACGAATCTCATGAGGACATTGAGATGGTATTTGTAGCCATGAAGGATGATTTAGACGAAGAAGAAAGGTATGTTGAGACTGCACTCATATCTAAGGTTAGTAAGAATGATGTCTAGATTATAGATAGTGGTTGCACTCACCATATGACCGGTGATAAACAAAATTTTGAAGCTTTTGAGTATTATAATGGTGGATCAGTAAGAATGGGTAATGACACACCTTATCCAGTTGAAGGTAAAGGAACCATAATGTTGAATAACCTGATCAAATGTGAAAATGCTTACTGGGTAAAAGGACTTCATTATAATCTATTGAGTGTTCTATAGATGAATAACACAGGTCACCAAGTAGTATTTGAGAATAAGAAGGCAAAGATCTTCAATGAATCAGGAAGGTTGATCGGAACTGGTGAACAGACAAAAGGTAACATATTCTATATTGATGATATTAACACCACTTGTTTAATGGCTAGAAACGAAGACATATGGTTATGTCATAAGAGATTATGTCATGTAGATTTTGACAACATGATTAAAATAAGCAATAAAAGGAAAGTAAGAGGCTTACCGATCATGTCAAAGCCCGAGCATATCATGTGTAAGAATTGTCAAAATGTAAGATGACAAAGTCTAGTTTCAAGAGCAAAACACATACATCTGATGCTATTCTAGAATTAGTCCATACTGATCTATGTGGACCCATGAGAACAAAGAGTTACTATGGAGATAGATATTTCATTCTCTTTGTAGATGATAATTCTAAAATGATGACAGCTATGTTCTTAAGAGAAAAATCAGAAGCATTCAAAATATTTAAATGGTATAAAGCTATGGTAGAAAAACAAAGTGGTAAGGAATTAAAATGCTTGAGGTCAGATAGAGGACGGGAATTTATTTCAGATGAATTCACTAACTTTTGCAATGAGCATAGAATTAAAAGACGGGTTTTTGCACCAAGAACACCACAACAAAATGGGATTGTTGAAAGAAGAAACAGATCCATCATTGATTGTGAAAGAACACTGATGATTGAGAAAAGAATCACTCAAACATTCTGGAGGGAAGTTGTCAGTACTGCTATCTACACATTGAACAGAGTATAATTGAAGAAAGACACCAAAAAGACACCCTGTGAGCTATGGTATGGTTACACACCCAATGTAAGCTACTTCAAAATTTTTGGTAGTCAATGTTATATTTTGAAAGATGATAAAAATGGAAATCTTGACTCCAAAAGTGAAGAAGGAACATTTCTAGGGTATTCCACCAAGAGCAAGGCTTATAAATGTCTTAACAAGTCCTCTAACAAAATAAGTGAAAATGCAAATATCAGAATAGATGAATATGCAGAGAAAAATGATGAGGAAAGCATAAAAGAACCAGAAGACTACAACAGGTTTGTTTACACTGAAGAACCTAACACTTTGCCTGAGCAATAGTGTATCACTCCCGAGCAACAAAACATTGCATCCGAGCATCAGGCTGAAAATACCAAAAATCAAGAAAATACTCAAGATGATGTACCGAGCGATGGAGATCAGAATGAAGGTCAGGATGATGATCAAAATGATGAACACAGAGCTGAACCAAAACTTGCCAAGTATGTCAGAAGACACCATCCATAGAACTAGATCATAGGAGATGAGAAGGCTGGAATGAGAACAAGAAGTAAGTCACTGAACACTATGTTGGCTAAATATTTTGCAAGTCACTAAGACTACAACTTGCAAAATATGTGTTTTAGGCAGTAGTATGTGAGATTTCTCTCTCCTCTCAACAATAGGGGAGGCTCCCTTCTTACTGCAGGTGGCTTCAAGTAGAACTGAACTATAACACATACAGTTCGCCTTGCAATAGTAATACCAGTGATTCGACGATTGACATAAGAACAATCAAACGAGGCAGCAGTTGATTTATTCTAAAGACGAAGTGATACAATGAGCTCAAAGTCTCCTGTCCTCACCTTGAATAAGTTCTCTAATCTATTGTCCAATACTGAAGCTCAAAGTCTTCAGTCCTTGGAGTATATCAGCCACTATTTTCTATAGTAATCCCGATTCCTTGAAGCACAAAGTCTTCACAAAACTTGAATTAAAATGCTCAAATGATATATGCAAGATAACTATTAATTTGAGAATGGATTAAATAATGAGACATAAGAACACATTCGTTAATTTTCAAAACTAACAACACAAAGTTTGCCAATTCTTGTTCCTTTATTCAAATGCTCAACTTTGCACAATGAAACTCAAAGTTTTCAAAATACAGAGAATTGCCTATAGCTTTCTTGCCCACAACAAAAGATGAAAATATTACAATGAACTCTCTTCCTTATATAGGAAAATAGAAGAGAGAAAAGTGGAGGGAAAAGGGGAAACCCTTTACCACTTTGACTTATTCTATCCTTATCCAGCTTTGAACTATTCAAATCCTATCTATAACTAACTAACTTTGACTTATTCAATGTTGTGAGACCTAATGTCTTCGTAGCATGATCACATGAGACTATTTTTCATATTATCGTGCAATCTATTAAAGATTCTACACTCTTACAAAACTAAGTGTCTTAAAATACTTGTCAAAGAAAGTTAATACACATCTCAAATTGACAAAGAGACTTGTGTACAACAACTGGATCTGGTGAGATTGTCTGCTGAGCAATGTTCACTGTTCTACGTGCACAACTTGCTGCCTTTGAAATTTCTCCATTACATCGACCCAGATCCTTCTGAAATTGAGTCAGCATCATCCTATAGTTTGCTAACTTATCCATAGAACTACAACTGAAAGAATCAGTTTCTAATTCTTGATGAATCATTCGCATAAATCTTGATAAGACTTGCTCTTCTAAAAGCACCTCCTTGTTCCCTGATATTAGATCACATGATAGTTCTTTGAAGAACTTGATAATAATTTCTTTAGGCTTGACGCATTCTTGCATAGGCTCATGTACTTCTATGATTAGGCTCTTCAGAACTCATTCCTTATTCATCATTTGATCTAGGAACCCAAAATACATTTCCTTGGTAGGGACTATTTCATAAGTTCACAAAACATCCAAATCAGCTTTTGTCATCTTCTTCCAAACATCTAAGTCTTCACTTATAGTTTTTAACTGCTGATCAAAAATCTTCATTACTTCATGCAGTCTGTCTGTTGTTTTTTGACAGTTTTTGAGTATCTGGTATACATCCCTGACAACTAAGACCCCTTGATCATCTATCTGGCTACCCCAATTGTTCACCACCCTGCCCTTATTTTCCAACTGCTTAACATGTTGTCCTTCTTTTGAACATAAATCCTCCTACCTAGAAGAAGAAAACTTTTCAAGAGCATCACGCAGACGATCATTCTCTTCTTTTAGGAGATGTTTCTTTTTCCAAAGTTCATTAGTTCTTTTAGTATACTGATTAAATGCATCCTAAGCATCCATTTGGCAACCTGCAAATGACTGCTTCCCAAGCTCCACCCTTGTGATTTTGTAACCTGTGCTCTCAGGTTCTTCTGTTACTTCATTTGGAAGCGGCTCCGCTATTTTAGCATACTTCACCTTTTGATCATCTACAATGATTTTTGAAATCACTTTAGCTTTCTTACCCTTTCCAGCCCAAGCCTTACCCTTAGGTGCAATCTCGAAATCCTCTAGAGGCACTTCCAGTTTCTTCCTTTTCTGAGTAATAGTGCCTAACCAAGGAGGCAAGACAAAAGACGAAGATGAATTATCAACAGTAACCAAAGTGGTTACTGGCTCTTCATGTTGAGGAACTTCTGCAGCAAATGTTTTCAAATCTCCTTTATCTTCTTTCTCCATCTGGGAGACTAGGTCATTTTTGGACATGAGAGTATCTAACCATGGAAATTCCTCAGGAAGATCAACAAAGACGTGTGACAAATCTTCATTTTGCGCTGGAGAGATGGAATAAATGGGTGTAGCTGTCACAATAGCTTCTGGAGGCAACTGAGTTATGAAAGATTCTACATCTGTGTCTACTAGAGAAGCCAGAGGTTCATCTATTTTGTAAGCTAACTCATGTGCACCCTGAATTTCTCCTATTGTTTGAGTTTGAGTGATCTCAGGAGTAGTAGAAGTTTGCAGTTCTTCCTCGTCCGAAAGATTGATCATCTCTGGACCTTTTGCTCTAGAAGATGTTTCTGGTGTGGGGGCCTTCACCATGATCTTTCCTCCTCTAATGGTGAGTTTTGGGACAACCTTGATTTTTGACACAAAAGATTCTCCTTTACCCTTTCCTCAGATTTCAGACTTCATACCTATGGGGCCTGCTGGGTCAAAATCTCAACCGGGCTTGATCTTGATACTTCTTATGCCTCTCTTCTTCAGCCAAATATTGGTGTTTGCCAATATATTCTAAAATCTATCCCAAATGGATACATTTTCCTTTACAGACCAACATGGTGATGGAACGGGTAAGTTCTTAACTCGATACTTTTTTGTATTCTAGATCCAGGATCTCATTATCATTTATAACTCCATCTGGGATTTCAGCTAAATGGAACTTTATGATTTGCTTGACGACGAGTCTGCAATAATCCATCTTGATGTTATTTGTCTTAGTTCGAAGATCAATCCAAACATCCTCCAAGCGATGCTCATGACTAAACTATTTTCAGATCTTATCATTCATACCCCTCCATTCAAATGAACTCCGACCTATGAACTTTTTCAAATTGATCTCCTGAAGCTCAAAATCCATGTTCTTAGCTTTAGGGATAGTATCAAGCAAATATCCACCAATCCTTAATGGATTACATGAAGAAATACCAATGCCAGGCCTATGCAAAGAATTCTGATGTACCTGTATAGCCATGAGTTGTCTAGCCAATTCCATAAGAATTACCTTATCTGTTGGATACCTTGGTAGAGTGTATGGTTCGCCCCTAAAGTATCCCACCCTTAGGTAAGTGAAATTTGGAAACTGAAGGAATAGGCAGCCATATTCACTAACTTTTTTCCATGCTTCATCAGAAACATGTCAATTTGGGAGTTCTTTATCAAACAGACATCGGTAATGACCAAAAAATGCATCTTGAACCCTTTTATAATGGATGCGACTTGCCCAAAAGGGTAACTAATCATAGAAAACCCATACCGGTATTTGCATCCTATCTCCCCTGGTGGATAATCCTGAAAAAGAACCCAAGGCAGTAGCAATGTAAACCAAGTATGAATTCATATAAAAAGCACTTGTGTTAAGTACTTGCTCCAACTGCTCACAAATAGCATTACTGATGAAATCACCCCAAAAAATTTGTTGCCTTGATTTCAAAATCAAAGAAAGATACTTGAACATCCAAGGTTCAAAAAAGTTAGATTCCCTGAGACCTCTTAATCTTCTTAGTAGAGTTATGAGGTCATGAACCTCCTCTTTAAAATCAAATCTGTCAAATCCCTTCGGCCACCTCACCAAATTAGGCCTCTTGGTGATTAACCAATGTTCATTAATGTACTTCACATAGGTAATCTTCCCATTTTCCCAACTTCTGAGAGCTTTCTCCATCGTCATATCTAGTATAGCCGGGGTCGGAGGAACTCTAAACACTCGGCCAATAGTTTTTGAATCTAGACTAATAACCACCTTTCCATCTTGATCTTTTATGGTTTGAGAAGCAGGATTGAAATGTTTAGCACACGCCATTACAAACTCAGGTTTAAGAGAAGCTATCAGGAAAGTGGAAACATGATGAACATAACTTTCTCAGATGCGTATCATCTCATCCTTGGTGGATGTATCCACCCTTGTCAGAAATTCCTCCATTTTAAGGTGCTCGATCTCTGTATCTCGAATATCCTCTACATAGGACGTGATCTGAAAAGGGATGATAGAATTCTGATATTTATCATATTGATATTTCATCTTCTTTCTCCCTTTGTCCTTGGGGGATGTAATTCTTCCTTCTGACATGACCAAACTAGCAGTTGCAGTAACTGTCACATGGAAATTCCAGAAAATCAGCATCTCATCATTTAGAGAGGAAAGACCTGTTTTTAAACTCATACTCAAAAGTTGGCAGCCTTTGAAAGGATAAAGAAAAGATAAGCATGAAGCCCTGTGAGATATTAATGAATTATAAGTTCTTCATTTGTAACATAGTGGACGCCTTTATGAGATGGAAAGGTGAGCTTTTGAGAGACAAATGCATATGAGGTAAGCACTTAATCATTTTTCTTTTATGCTTTTTCAAATGGGAATATGAAAAAGGTGAGCTTTTTCGAAAGGATTACATGGTGAGATTTTTAGGAAGAATAGCATGCAAGCAACAAGTTAAAAACTTTTCCTCAAGATGGAAGCATGGAAAGTGCACTTTTACAGGCTGATTGCATATTTGGAAGGATTTTTCTTCTTTCATTTCTTTATGCATTTTGGGGAAGAACATCTCTGAGAACGGGGTTTTTAATCCCGACTGCGTATGAGAATAAATTGCATTCTCATATGCAACTTGGAGAAAATGAGAGGAGAAAAATAAATGAGGAAACATATACAAACAAAAATGAAATGCAAAAGAAAATATACCTTCTCTTGCATGCAAAAAGGGAAGAACACTAATCTTCCTCTCTCAAACAAAAGCACAAAATTCTGGAAAAGATGTATGAATCTCGAATTTTGTTTTGAAAAAGAAAAGACAAGATATATAGACATTTATTCTTGACACATTCTTCACAAAGAATAAATGCAACTTCAAAAATAATGACAAATGTTCATAATGCATTCCAGATTTGCATAAAATCAGCATGCAAAGAAGATTTCAATCAACACATGCCCTAAACAAGCCATTTCATTAAACATGTTCATTGATTCAAATGCACTTTCAAATTTGAAGGATAAGCAAAGAAAATGTTTTCAAATAATAAGTCAACAACTTACCAAATCTGCCCAAGAATAGGAACAAAAGATGCAGAAATTTATGGTGATATTCTTGGAAGTGGTTGCACAAAATACGTTTTCCTTGTATGTTCCCTAGATGAACTTCTTCTTGCATTAAAACACAGCCCTAGTGATGTAAAACATCAACACTTTCTGATGTAAATCCTTTTCAACAGCCCGCCATAATTTTATGAAGAAAACGCAACACTTTGAGGAAGCAATACGTTTTTGAAATGATCTTCAAGCTGACTGGAAAATGATGCCATGTTCTCACACATTTTTGAAGTATGAAAGCATAATTTAAAGTAATGAAATGCATTGAGTTTGAAAATCGACACCATGCATTTGCATACAAGCCGTGGCTATGGAAAAGAAGAAAGACATGTTTTTAACTTTAAAACACATATGCTTTTTGGTTGAAAATCGACTCCCTATCACTTAAAATACTAAAACACTCCTCAGTTGAAGACGCACTTTAGTTGGAGAATATCATATGTTATGATATGTAAGTGAAGTTTAAAAATGATGCCATATGTTCTCACACATTTTTGAAAGGAGAGAACATATATTTTAAAACTTAAAAGATATGTGTTAGAGATAAAAAATGATGCCACGCTTTAAGTGATAAGACCGAAAGCATGTGCAATGCTTACCAAAATCGATGCCATGTTTGCTCTTTGCATGATGAGTTTTTGTTTTTAAAGAAACATATACTTTACTCCTTCAAACACATATGCTAAAGCATATAAAATCGACGCCTTTCTCTTAAAGAGGAAAATGCGGTTATTTGGAAGGAAAAAGACATGCTTTGCCGCTATAAATTGCCACCATATGATTTCCTAGTCAAAACGTATGTCTTTTATATGCTATATGCTTTAAAATTGACACCATTTTTTGACTAAGAGGTAAAGATAGATTCTAAAAAGTTCACTCTTTTAACTTATCAATTAGAAAGTAAAACCTTTAATATCATATATATTTAATTATAAATATGCAAACATTAATAAAAGGTTCACTTTAATGAATAGCAAACATAATCTTAACATGCAAATTAGATTTTAACAGCCTGATATGAAGATATGATTGAAAAACCCACTGCTATTAAAAATACTAATCAAAACTTCACGAAATGATGTGAAATTTTAAAATGGAGTTTTAAATCCATTTAGCACATCAGATGAACTCTTAGTCTCTGCAATTGACAAGGAAAAGCACACCTTTTAAAGACTTTTAAAGAATATGCAGTCAGTCTAAAAAAACACACCTTTTACATCATAGCTTGAGTTGTACTAATCTGTTTGATGTCTAAGTTAGCTCAAAACGAGCATATTTCAAAGGGCTATCGACTCAAGAAAAAAAAACTAAAAGTAAAATGCAAAAGAAAAGAGAAAAACAAAGAAAAGGACTAATAAAAATATATGAAACGTGTGTTACAAAGATTTCTCAGGGATGATGGAATATCTCTATTAACACTCTATTTAGTATGTTCAAATCATAGAGGATACTACTATGAATTAACAAGGAAATTGTGTAGGGTTGCCATAATTTTGTGATCTCAAAATTGAGGACAACAGCTGGCTCTAACTGGGGAACGTACCTCATTTGTTCTTAGAAACAATGAGGAATGTAGAATCCAGACCTCTAAGTGCCTTTATCTACTCCATTGGGCTATAGAGTCAGGCAACCAAAAATGAAAAAGACTAAAAAAACTAAAAATCTAAAAAGACTTGGACATTATGTATAGTGGTACTTATCTTGCCATTACTCAAAGTAATGCTTCAAATGCTGGACACTATATGGAAGTGTGAATGGGGTACCATCATGGTATGCCAGGATAAATGTGTTCTCTCTTATAGCTTGATGAATAGTGAATGGTCCTCTCTAGAGAGTATCAAATTTCCCATGCATTCCTTTTGGCTCCCACCTTTTATCCCAGAGTAGAACACGATATCCAACCTGAAATTCTCGCTGCCTGGCCTTCTTATCAAAAAGTACTTTAACTTGCTGCTGATGTGCTACAAGTTGATCAACCACCTGAGTTCTTTGTTCCTCCAAATGATGTAAGAACATTATCCGCTTCTCCAAGGAGTCTTGAAAAGTGTTATCTTCTATAGCCTTAGCCAACTTAAGAGCGGGAAGTTCAACAATTATGGGAATTTCTACATTTATACCATAGAGAAGCTGAAATGGTGACATTCCAATCACTCTTTTAGGTGTAATCTTGTCTACCCACAAAGCATCAAACAAAACTTTGTGCCACAAACGTTGATTATCATCAACTAACTTGCGAATAATGGTAACCAAGTTCTTATTGCTTGATTCGGCCTGGCCATTTCCCTGAGGATAATAGTCAGATGAATGAGCGAGAGTAATACCATGCTCAAAACAAAACTGTGTAAGCTCTGCAGATGAAAAGGTTGCAGCATTATCTGTTATAATTTTGTTTGGCACGCCGAAGTGAGAAATGATATTCTCCTTCAAGAATGCACACACCACTGTTGATGTCGCATTCTTCACTGGGATGGCTTCCACCAACTTGGTGAAATAATCAATTGCAGTGAGGACATAAGTATGTCCAGCACTAGATGTTGGGTTAATGGTACCGATAAAATCAAGTCCCCATTGCTAGAAAGGCTCTTCAATCACAACTGGCTTTAATGGTAAAGTTGCGAGTTTCTGCTTACCAACAAACTGTTGACAACGGTCACACTTGCGTACACAGCTATATGCATCTTGAAATAGAGTTGGCCAGTAATACCTGACTTGCACAATTTTATGAGCAGTCACTGGTGCTGAGAAATTCCCACTGCATGCCATGTCATGGAATGAATCCAACAAACAGATTTGTTGTGCTTTATCAACACAACACAGAAATTTTCCATCAAGCGAACGCTTGTACAAACCACTATCCCATAAGACAAAATGTGCCACTCAGAGTTTCAAATTTCTTCTTTCCTTGTAAGTAAGATGCACAGGACATTCACCATAAGTAAGAAAATAAACGATATCTAAATACCACTCGTCAGTCGTACTAACAAACAATACTTTAGGCAAAACCTTAGGAAGTTCTTCTTTATTTGGTTCATTTTCTGCCATTAGTTGACACAAGCCTTTACCATGGACCAGCTTAGTAGGGCGAATCTCAATGTCATATTCCTTGATCTTAGTGTAACACCCCAAAATTGGCACCTAATATCCTAATCAATTTTGGTGCATTTTCTCATCTTTGAAGTCCTATTGTATTAGGCAAATTCTTCCCCTAATTCACTTTAATTGACTGAGTTTCAAATGCAGAAAACCCAAATTTGCATAAATCTGACATTGCATTTTATTCCTAATTTTTCATTGATTATTAGCTAAAAATCCCTATGATTAATTGATTTAAATCTAAAGTCCTAAGTGCTTTTAATTAAATCAATTCCACCCCCTTTAGCTAATATACATAAAAGGAATTGAAAGGTTATTTAATTATT
>MU226972.1:329259-342637 GCA_018584345.1 Thuja plicata | reverse complement strand
TTACAAATTTCTTCAACAAAAACTCATTGAGCTAGAAGAAGACACTCACAAAATATGGAGTGATATACTAAATCCTGATGAAAAGAGCAGTCCTGAAGGGGAAATCAACAAGATGGGTAACTCAACAGTTGAGTTGGAAAATGAAGAAGTGCAGATCACAAGTCAGAAACAAATAGATGTTATAGATGAAGATTGGTCAAAAGATGGCCAACATGATTAAGCACTGGATAATCCCATCCACATTACCTTGGAGGATGAAGAAGTTTCCAAAGCAGATCTAACAATTAAGGGTAACTTAGATGTGGATATTAACGATGAATCATGGTTAGACAACATTGTCGACACCATAATAGGAAAAGACCCTGCAACCGATATGCAAATAGGCTAAGACAGGAAATATGGGATGCTGAGACACAATTTAGAGGAGAGATTATAGAATTACAAGCACACATTTTACCATATCTCACAATACTTAAATAGCATATCTCAGAGGCTATAAATCTGATAGCAACCCTGGAGATGTCTGTCATAGATAGCATCTATGATATTCATGTAAGAATTTCACTAGAGCACATGGCTCTAGAAATGCTGAAAGAAAAATGGGAGAAAATGATGGAGGAAGTCAAATCCTCACATTCCCACCTTTAAGAGAAGTTGTAAGTACCTTTGTCCTTAGAATCAACAAAGGAGGAAAGGCAATGTATATAGCTATGTACAATACATATATCTAAAAAAGAAACAAAAAGATAAAGGATATATATATATACTTACACTTACCGACATATACATAGGGGGAGTCATTCAAATGACTAAGGCAGAAGTATACATAGGTGTACATACTAATATACTCAGTATGTTACACATATCATGTTTTTGATACTAATGTCAAAGGGGGAGATTTATGACATTAGTATACTCAGAGGAAAAACACAGACATAAAGCATTACCGGCAGACAGCAGGCATCACCGGCAAACCACAAGTAGTACCGGTGAAATACAAGCATACCTGATAGGACAAAGAATTTTGAGAAAAATGCTAAGTATAAATGTGACAAGCTTCACCGGCGAATCCAAGCATTACCAGCAAACACAAGCATTACCAGTGAACACAAGCATTACCAGCGAACACAAGCATTACAGACGAACACAAGCATTTTTGACAACACAGTTTTCATCATTTGATCTAGGAACTCAAAATACATTTCCTTGGTAGGGACTATTTCATAAGTGCAAAAAACATCCAGATTAGCTTCTTCCATCTTCTTCCAAACATCTAAGTCTTCACTTATAGTTTTTAACTGCTGATCAAAAATCTTCATTACTTCGTGCAGTTTGTCTGTTGTTTTCTGACAGTTTCTGAGTATCTGGTATACATCCCTGACAACTAAGACCCCTTGATCCTCTATCTGGCTTCCCTAATTGTTCACCATCTTGCCCTTATTTTCCAACTGCTTAACATGTTGTCCTTCTTCTTCTGAACACAAATCCTCCTACCTAGAAGAAGAAAACTTCTAAAGAGCATCACACAGACGATCATTCTCTTCTTTTAGGAGATGTTTCTTTTGCCAAAGTTCATCAGTTCTTTTAGTATACTGATTAAATGCATCCTGAGCATCCATTTGGCAACCTGCAAATGACTGCTTCCCAAGCTCCACCCTTGTGATCTTGTAACCTGTGCTCTCAGGTTCTTCTGTTACTTCATTTGGAAGCGGCTCCGCTATTTTAGCATACTTCACCTTTTGATCATCTACAATGATTTTTGAAAGCACTTTAGCTTTCTTACCCTTTCTAGCCCAAGCCTTACCCTTAGGTGCAATCTCAAAATCCTCTAGAGGCACTTCCATTTTCTTCCTTTTCTGAGTAATAGTGCCTAACCAAGGAGGCAAGACAAAAGACGAAGATGAATTATCAACAATAACCAAAGTGGTTACTGGCTCTTCATGTTGAGGAACTTATGTGGAAAATGTTTTCAAATCTCCTTTATCTTCTTTCTCCATCTAGAAGACTAGGTCATTATTGGACATGAGAGTATCTAACCATGGCAATTCCTCAGGAAGATCATCAAAGACATGTGACAAATCTTCATTTTGCGCTGGAGCAGTGGAAGAAATGGGCGTAGCTATCACAATAGCTTCTGGAGGCAACTGAGTTATGAAAGATTCTAATCTGTGTCTACTAGAGAAGCTGAAGGTTCATATATTTTGTGAGCTAACTCATGTACACCCTAAATTTCTCCTACTGTTTGAGTTTGAGTGATCTCAGGAGTAGTGGAAGTTTGCAGTTCTTCCTCACTGTCTGAAAGATTGATCATCTTTGGACCTTTTTCTCTAGAAGATGTTTCTGGTGTGGGGGCCTTCACCATGATCTTTCCTCCTCTAATGGAAAGTTTTGGGATAGCCTTGATTTTTGACACAGAAGATTCTCCTTTACCCTTTCCTCGGATTTCAAACTTCATACCTATGGGGTTTGCTGGGTCAAAATCTTGACCGGGCTTGATCTTGATACTTCTTATGCCTCTCTTCTTCAGCCAAATATTGGTGTTTGCCAATATATTCTGAAATCTATCCTAAATGGATACATTTTCCTTTATAGACCAACATGGTGATGGAACAGGCAAGTTCTTAACTCGATACTTTTTATATTTTGGATCCAGGATCTCATTATCATCTATAACTCCATCTGGGATTTCATCCAAATGGAAGTCTATGATTTGCTTGACAGGGAGTCTGCAATAATTCATTTTGATGCTATCTGTCTTAGTTTGAAGAACAATCCAAACATCCTCCAAGTGATGCTCATGACAACTATTTTTGGATCTTATCATTCATACCCCTCCAGTCAAATGAACTTTGAGCTATGAACTTTTTCAAATTAATCTCTTGAAGCTCAAACTCCATGTTCTTAGATTTAGGGACAGTATCAAGCGAATATCCACCAATCCTTAATGGATTACATGAAGAAATACCAACACTAGGCCTATGCAAAGAATTCTGATGTACCTGTACAGCCATGAGTTGTCTAGCCAATTCCATAAGAATTACCTTATTTGTTGGATACCTTGGTAGAGTGTATGGTTTGCCCTTGAAGTATCCCACCCTTAGGTAAGTGAAATTTGAAAACTAAAGGAATAGGCAGTCATATTCACTAACTTTATTCCATGCTTCATCATAAATACATCTATTTGGGAGTTCTTTATCAAACAAACATTGGTAATGACCAAAAAATGCATCTTGAACCCTTCTATAATAGATCTGACTTGCCTAAAAGGGTAACTAATCATAGAAAACCCGTACTGGTATTTGCATCTTATCTCCCCTAGTGGATAATCCTGAAAAAGAACCCAAGGCAGTAGCAATGCAAACCAAGTATGAATTCATATAAAAAACATTTGTGTTAAGTACTTGCTCCAACTGCTCACAAATAGCATTACTGACAAAATCGCCCCAAAAAATTTGCTGCCTTGATTTCAAAATCAAAGAAAGATACTTGAACATCCAAGGTTCAAAAAAGTTAGATTCCCTGAGACCTCTTAATCTCCTTAGTAGAGTTATGAGGTCATGAACCTCCTCTTTAAAATCAGATCTGTGAACTCCCTTCGGCCACCTCACCAAATTAGGCCTCTTGGTGATTAACCAATGTTCATCAATGTACTTCACACAGGCAGTCTTCCCATTTTCCCAACTCCTGAGAGCTTTCTCCACCGTCATATCCAATATAGTCGGGGTCAGAGGAAATCTAAACACTCGGTCAATAGTTTGTGAATCTAGACTAATAACCACCTTTCCATCTTGATCTTTTATGGTTTGAGAAGCAGGATCAAAATGTTTAGCACATGCCATTACAAACTCAGGTTCAAGAGCAGCTATCCGGAAAGTGGAAACATGATGAACATAACTTTCCCAGATGCTGATCATCTCATCCTTGGTGGATGTATCCACCCTTGTCAGAAATTCCTCCATATTAAGGTGCCTGATCTCTGTATCTCGAATCTCATCTACATAAGATGTGATCTGAGAAGGGATGGTAGAATTCTGATATTTATCATATTGATATTTCATCTTCTTTCTCCCTTTGTCCTTCAGGGATGTAATTCTTCCTTCTGACATGACCAAACTAGCAGCTGCAGTAACTGTCACATGGAAATTCTAGAAAATCATCATCTCATCATTTAGAGAGGAAATGCATGTTTTTAAACTCATACTCAAAAGTGGGAAGTTTTTGAAAGGATAAAGAAAAGATAAGCATGAAGCCCTGTGAGATATAAATGAATTATAATTTCTTCATTTGTAACATAGTGGATGCCTTTATGAGATGAAAAGGTGAGCTTTTGAGAGACAAATGCATATGAGGTAAGCACTTAATCATTTTTATTTTTTGCTTTTTCAAATGGGAATATGAAAAAGATGATCTTTTTCGAAAGGATTGCATGGTGAGCTTTTTAGGAAGAATAGCATGTGAGCAACAAGTTAAAAACTTTTCCTCAAGATGGAAGCATGGAAAGTGTACTTTTATAGGTTGATTGCATATTTGGAAGGATTTTACTTCTTTCATTTCTTTATGCATTTTGGGGAAGAACATCTCTGAGAACGGGGTTTTTAATCCCGACTGCATATGAGAATAAATTGCATTCTCATATGCAACTTGGAGAAAATGAGAGGAGAAAAAGAAATGAGGAAACATATACAAACAAAAATGAAATGCAAAAGAAAATATACCTTCTCTTGCATGCAAAAAGGGAAGAACACTAATCTTCTTCTCTCAAACAAAAGCACAAAATTCTAGAAAAGATGTATGAATCTCGAATTTTGTTTTGAAAAAGAAAAGACAAGATATATAGATATTTATTCTTGACACATTCTTCACAAAGAATAAATGCAACTTCAAAAATAATGACAAATGTTCATAATGCATTCCAGATTTGCATAAAATCAGCATGCAAAGAAGATTTTAGTCAACACATGCCCTAAACAAGCCATTTCATTAAACACATTCATTGATTCAAATGCACTTTCAAATTTGAAGGATAAGCAAAGAAAATGTTTTCAAATAATAAGTCAGCAACTTACCAAATTTTCCCAAGAATAGGAACAAAAGATGCAGAAATTTATGGCGAGATTCTTGGAAGTGGTTGCACAAAATACATTTTCCTTGTATGTGCCCTAGACGAACTTCTTCTTGCATTAAAACACAGCCCTAGTGATGTAAAACATCAACACTTTCTGATGTAAATCCTTTTCAATAGCCCGCCATGATTTTATGAAGAAAAAACAACACTTTGAGGAAGTAATACATTTTTGAAATGATCTTCAAGCTGACTGGAAAATGACACCATGTTCTCATGCATTTTTGAAGTATTAAAACATGATTTAAAGTAATGAAATGCATTGAGTTTGAAAATTGACACCATGCATTTACATACAAGCCGTGGCTATGGAAAAGAGGAAAGACATGTTTTAAACTTTAAAACACATATGCTTTTTGGTTGAAAATCGACGCCCTATCACTTAAAAGACTAAAACACTCCTCAGTTCAAGACGCACTTTAGTTGGAGAATATCACATGTTATGATATTTAAGTGAAGTTTAAAAATGCCATATGTTCTCACGCATTTTTGAAAGGAGAGAACATATATTTTAAAACTTAAAATATATGTGTTAGAGCTAAAAAATGACGCCACGCTTTAAGTGATAAGACCTAAAGCATGTGCAATGCTTACCAAAATCGACGCCATGTTTTCTCTTTGCATGATGAGTTTTTGTTTTTAAAGAAACATATACTTTACTCCTTCAAACACATATGCTAAAGCATATAAAATTGACGCCTTTCTCTTAAAGAGGAAAATGTGGTTATTTGGAAGGAAAAAGACATGCTTTGCCGTTGTAAATTGCCACCATATGATTTCTTAGTCAAAACACATGTCTTTTATATGCTATATGCTTTAAAATTGACACCATTTTTTGACTAAGAAGTAAAGATAGATTCTAAAAAGTTCTCTCTTTTAACTTATCAATTAGAAAGTAAAACCTTTAATATCACATATATTTAATTAAATATGTAGACATTAATAAAAGGTTCACTTTAATGGATAGAAAACATAATCTTAACATGCAAATTAGATTTTAATAGCCTGATATGCATATATGATTGAAAAACCCAATGTTATTAAAAATACTAATCAAAACTTCACGAAATGATGTGAAATTTTAAAATGGAGTTTTAAATCCATTTATCACATCAGATGAACTCTTAGTCTCTGCGATTGACAAGGAAAAGCACACCTTTTAAAGAATTTTAAAGAATATGCAGTCAGTCTAAAAAAAACACACCTTTTACATCATAACTTGAGTTGTACTACTCTGTTTGACGTCTAAGTTAGCTCAAAATGAGCATATTTCAAAGGGCTATCGACTCAAGAAAAAAAAAAAATGCAAAAGAAAAGAGAAAAACAAAGAAAAGGACTAATAAAAATGTATGAAACATGTGTTATAAAGATTTCTCAGGGATGATGAAATATCTCTATTAACGCTCTATTCAGTACGTTCAAATCATAGAGGATACTACTATGGATTAACAAGGAAATTGCATAGGTTTTCCATAATTTTGTGATCTCAGAATTGAGGAGAACACACTAGATGTTTAATTTTTGATTTTGAGCCTAAATCTTTTAATAGTGCACTTGAAAATGAAGAATGGGTCAGTGCTATGAATGAAGAAATAGAACAGATTGAGAAGAACAAGACATGGACATTGGTAATGAGACCAGATGACAAAAATGTCATCGGTACCAAATGAATATTCAGAAACAAGCTGAATGAGAATGGAGAAGTCACAAGGAACAAAGCACAATTAGTATGCAAGGGGTATGCACAAGAATAAGGTATTGATTATGGAGAAACCTTTTCACCTGTTGCTAGACTCGAAGGATTCAGAATACTACTTGCTTATGTTGCATTCAAAGTATTCAAGGTATACCAAATGGATGTCAAATCTACATTCCTAAATGGAATACTAGAAGAAGAGGTATACATTGAAAAACCAGAAGGGTTTGTTGATCCTGAAAAGAGAAGCATGGTATGTAGACTACACAAAGCCTTGTATGGATTAAAAAAGAACCTAGAGTCTGGTATGAAAGACTTTACTCCGATCTCATAAGTATTGGATTTGTAAGAATAAGTGAAAATGGCAATCTGTATTTAAAGAAGATACTGATGATAATATTCTGATTGCTGAAATATTTGTTGATGATATCATATTTGGGGGTAATGATATGTTATGTAAATCTTTTTCTGATGAAATGAGAAAAGAGTTGTAGATGTCGATGTTTGGGGAGATCAAATTCTTTCTTGGTCTATAGATTCTTCAACAAGATGCAAGCATATATATCACACAATCCAAATACATCAAGGAAGTGTTGAATATATTCAAGATGGAAGATTCCAAGCCAATTGGAACACCTATGGTAATTGGATGTAAGCTAACAAAAGAAGACAATTCAAATGAGGTAAATCAGACCTTGTATAGATCAATGATTGGAAAACTAATGTATGTTGTTCATACCAGACCAGATATAGCACATGCAGTTGGAATAGTTGCAAGATTCTCTGCTAATCCCATAGAATCACACATGACTATTGTCAAGAAAATTCTAATATATCTAAAGAACACAAAGGACTATGGCTTATAGTATAAAAAAGAAGGAAAATTTGAGCTTCAAGTCTATACAGATATTGATTGGGCTAGAAAATTAGATGATAGAAAGAGCACAACTAGAGGAGAATTCTTCATGGGTGATAGAATTGTCACATGGATAAGCAAGAAGCAAGGATGCATCTCACAATCTACTACTAAAGCAAAATATGTGGCTTCTGCTACAAACTGCTCAAATTTTGCATGGATCAAACAATTATTGGAAGGTATGAATATGAAAATTCTTGAACCAGTGATTATCTATTGTGATAATACCAATGCAATTAACATATCAAAGAATCCAGTCACGAATGCTAAGACTAAGCATATTGCTATCAAGTATCATTACTTACGAGGACAAGTGCAAGCAAAATAAGTGATACTGGAATATGTTCAATCAAAGGAATAATTATCTGACATATTCACAAACTCATTGCCTAAAGATACATTTGAGTACCTGAGACAAAAAATAGGGGTTTGATCCTTGTCTATTAGTCACTAAGCTAACTAGGAGGTTGCATTGGCCTATAACATAATCAAAAGATCATTCATGTTGATGCAAGTCAAGAAATGGATTGTAAAGATACATTTGTACACATCAAGGTACTTATCTACACTGAGCACCAGAGATAATTTTGGCTAATACAAAGCTATGTTGTTGATGGAAAGGAAATTCAAGGAATATATTAAATAAATAGATATGACTTTGGCATTGTTGTCAAAGGGAGAGAGAATATCCAAAGGGAGAGATGCACCTAATGGGAGAGAATATATAGATGGAAGAAATGTAACTTGTAAGGGAGAGAATATCCAGATGGGAGATAGATTACATATGAAATATCCATCATGAGGGAGAGAATGCATACTAAGGGAGAGATTGTTGTCAAAGGAAAAGGAGATGATCAAGGAGAGGAACAGTCAAAGGGAGAGAAAACATTAGAGAAACAGAAGTTACAACAAAGGGAGAGACAAAATCAAAAGATGATACATCTATCCGGTAAAGGGATTGAAGATTAAAGATAGTACTCTACAAGAAACAAATCTAAGCTATATGAGCTTACCAAGATCCAGGCATTTGTATTGGTTATAGAACAAAAGGTTTGGTAGTTTGATGAACTATAACTGATATATTTCATAATGTATTAGTAGTATGTAGTGTGTTGCCATCAATTCCAAAGGGAGAGATTGATGAACCATAACTGGTTGAATGTTTGAAGATGTTAAGTTGATGATCACTAAAATGAAGAAAGTTAATGCAAGAAATTAAATCAGTTAATGTATTGTATTGTCATTGATGTCAACTTAATATAATCTGATTGGTTATATACATAGTGTCAAAGACTTTAAAGAACCAGAGAGATAAGAGTTATGCTATCAGTAATGCATAAAAGTTTAGTATTCACAAAGTGACAACAGACACCGACAGACAATGAACGTCGATGGATAGAGAACCCCGAGAGAAAATTCACAGTGATGCCCGAGAAATAAACCTGACAAGAATTACCAACGAGCAGAACCACAAGCATTACTGACTGACAAAACCATAGTGTTACCTGACAGACAGACAACCCCAATGGAGATGCCTGAGGAGAACTGAAGTGTTGACCAAGCTAACAAAGAGTTAAACACCGAAAAGAACTAAAGTTTAGAAATGACAAAAGACTTAGCTAGCAAGAGCTAAAGAAGGAGTTAACTGGTTGTTAAACATCATTTTCATTGACAAGTTTAAAGCCATAAATAAACTAAAGTTTTAAAGCAGTTTTATTTCAGCTGTCAAGGAGAGATCTACGAGATAAAATTGAAGTGAAGTTTTAAAGCAAGATTGGCTATAATTGTGGATCACGCCAAGAAAAAGAAAGTCAAGGACTTTGAAACGGTGAAATCATGTCTATAAAGAGACAAGATAATTCATTATGAATTAGGGGAGTGAATAAAGAAGAGGATCTAAAGAGTATACTGGTGAAGAATAACTTCATATAGTCCTGATCAATCAAGCTAAAGAACAAAGCTATATTTTTGTAGACACCGAGCAATAGAGGAGCACAACATCACTGAGAAGAAAGAAGTGGAGAAAATTTATTGAAAGGAGACATTGATTAGAAAGGTATAATTAGCTTATAATAGATCTAAAAATCTGCAAGTCTAAGTTGTATGTATGAACAAATTATTTATTGTTTTAGTTTAACTATTGGATCATAAAGTCTCTTAATCGAGCAGGACTTAACAATCCTTTATATATTGAGATACATCCTAAGGAGTATCAAAAGGTTTGGTCATGAAGATAGCATAGAGATACCATATATCAAGTGAAAAACTATATTGGGTTTGGTCATAAAGATAGCATAGAGATGCCAGATATAAAGTGAAAAACTATTCTACTTAAATCCTCTAACAAGGTCACACTTAACAGTGTGTTTGTAACCTTTAACAGGGTTGGCTCTTCACGAAGCTCACTTCAGAAGAGTGAAAAATTTGGGTTACCAGTCCCAAGTGATTTTTCCCTTAACAGGGTTTCCATGTTAAAAATCCATGTGTCAATTATTTTATGAGTCATTACTTTAGTGTTTTGCATTACACATAACCAAATATGGATTGATCGGTATACACTAAGTAATTACTGTATTTTGGTAAATGAAAGACTGCTAATCGGTAAATAATAAGAATAAGGTTTAACAGTGAACTCCGAGAAGTAGTTATTTGTTAAGATTATTTCAAGGCATTCATCTCTTGGGACTAAAGATAACTTGAGGTTTATATTTAAGATATAAAGTTTTGTGGTTGATTTATTGGAATATTTTTGAGGCCACTGATTAACCCCCCCCCCCTCTTAGTTATTCTAACATTCACTACTTCTATAATACTCCCTTCAAAATAAAACTCAAGCTATAGTTTATTTATGCTGGAGAAGATTGTGATGTTGGTGTCATTGTTGGTAACCCACATCCTTGCAAAAGTACCAAGGGTATATGAGTTCTCTTTCAAACCTTAAACAAACCTAGCAATCAAAATGAGATCATCAAGACACAAAAAAAGTTTTACAACATACACAACTACAAGATCATCTCTCTGCATTGCAAATTTATTGTTACCCTATTTTTTCATGAAAAATAATAGACAAATAGTAAGGGTGCATTTAGGTTCTTTCATTCAACAGTGCTTTTCAGGTGATCTGCATCATCATTTTGTTATTGCATTCATATCAGATTTTTTATTGTACTCTAAGTATTGATCACATGCCAAAATTTCATTTCAAATTCATAATTGATCATTACATTATGCATTCATACTGAATGTAATTGACAAATGTTCTCTCATATTTCAATAAACAGAGTACAAAAGGTAGAATAGAAAGAAGTGATAGAAATATGAGTAGGTCCTTTGCATTGCCTTGAAGTGTTGTCTGCATATCAAGAGCTGGATGTCATGTCTGGTCCAAGTCCTCCGGTCCTTTGTCTGAGTCTGCATCTATCTGGTTCTAAGTCTTTAGAGGTTGTCCTACATCATATTTAAAAGATGGTTAGATCCGACTGGATCTAAGCAATGCAAAAGAACAATAACATCATACAAACAATCAATTCTTTCATGGCTGCATATACTTCTGATATTCAATGCAGTAGCAAAATGAGCATGCACATAAGGTGAAAAACAATGTTAAATGAAAGCACTATCTCATTATGTTAGTGAGCACACCAATAGTCTGATGGATGCCCAAAATTGACCACTAGGTCATGTTCACTAACATGATGAGTTTGTTTCGATGTTTTTAAGCTTAAACAGATAAATGCATTGTTCAAAATGGACTGGTATTTATCACAATCAAATATCAAAAGATATGCAGTATACTTTTCATCATGATGCTCACAGAATCAGTATCATATTCAGATATTGTTCATTTGCTGAAAATATGTTTAAAGATCAAGTACAAGAACACAAGCTGTTTGTGGGTGTCACGAGCTTGTGCTCGAACACCATAAACAGACTGTGTTGGTAAAAGTGGAAATTTTGTGTTATAAATCTTGTTATATCTAATTTATGGGTTTACTACAACAAAATATCAAATGGCATGCAATCACTAATTTTGATTCTCGTTGTCAAGAGTGTTAAAATGATTCAATTTGTACAAATAGCTGGCATAAAACAGAGTCCATATTCAACGGGTAATAAAATGGATAAATGGATATGAGTTGTATTATGCTGATTCATTATTGGCTATGAGCAGAACCAAATAATAGTGCCAAATGATAGAGATGCATTTGTATTCACAATTCTAAATGCATCCTTTAATGATAAAATGCCTGGTAACAATAAAAATCGAGCTCAAGTGATTGATGTTTAAAATGTGTTTCAAATTGATTGCTGAAGCTAGCAAAATGTATGTTGGAGATGACTATTTTAAACCCAATATAAAAATCAAAGTGCCACAACAGCTTCATTAAGTGACAGTGGAGTTACAATATCATGTATAGAGCCCGAGCCACCCAAGAGCATGCAAAGGAAAATTCCATACGCTATGGCAGATTTAAGAGCAGTTAAAACTCGCGGGTAAACACTCTAGTCTGTAGCCTGTGCTTAATGAAAATCTCTAGTTACAGCCCCAAAGTTGAGCTTCAAATCAAATCACAAAGCAAGTATCAAGTTTTAGATGAAAGGTGTGTTTTAAGTACCAGTTTCAAAGCTAAATCACACCAAAATGCAAAGGCCAAGCACAAGACAGAAACAACATGATAACAGTCATAGGATGGTGAGCTCATGGGTGGAGAACAGTCCCAGTATGGTAAGCAAATCACAAATAATAGATAAACAACAACGAGTTCAAAAAAGTGATGCAGCCGTATTGAATAAAGCCCATGTAAAAATGGGGAACAAAAAATATAGTGCATGAGTCCATGAAGCCGTGGTGACAAGCCAAAGTTGTAGCAGATGAAAGCCAAGGAACAGTTCAATAGAGATATAAATGATAGAAGCCATAAAGCATGATATGGGCTAGTGTTCAATAAAAGAGAACCTTCAGTGATGCAAAGTAAAGGAATGAAACAACAAGTTCTACTGTTGAAAACAAAGATACAACTATAACTCATAAACTATGAGTATATCAAAAGTAATAGTGGAACAAACAGTTAACAAGGAGAAATGCATGCTCGAACTTTGTAGTTCATTGCAAAATCAATAGGAAGTTCAAAGAATAACTTACAGTTCACTGATGGAGAGACAAACACAAATGCCAAGTTCTATCAAAGATGCACACAAAGAAGTAACAGAGGGTTCGAATCCAGCAAGTCTAGTTCATTCACAGTCAATACCGAGCTTCTTCAGAGACTTTTGAACTCTTTCCTGTATGTTAGGGTTTCATTTCCCCTAAATCTTCTTTATGAAGAATAAGATAACTCAAGTGCGTGATCAAATGAAGATGATAGAGTTTGGAGTTCGCCAAGCTGCAAGAGCCTTTAATGAATTTGCAGATATCAGTTCCAACAAGTGCTTTGAAAATCGGGAACATGCCACCTATTACTCTCATCGATATGTGTATTTGCAAAGTGGATTGAAGTCATGTCGACTTTCCCACATTTGCATATAGTTTAAACTTAGAGTCCCTTATCTAAGTTAGGAGATGAGGGTAGGTTAGTTAATATTAGATTTTTATTTAATATTAATTTCTTTTCTTAATTTTGGCAATTTTCTTTGTAAAAGGATT
>MU226972.1:305085-328360 GCA_018584345.1 Thuja plicata | reverse complement strand
CTAGAATCCGGAGACTCTTCCTCATCCATAGTTCACCCACAGCTAGAGGAAGTTTCCATTGTGAGGATGGAATTGTCGTGTAGCCCTAATGCCTGAGTTAGGGTGACAATTCTAAGCCTGAACATTTATCATTCTCCTAGTTGGTCAATATATGTGCTAAAAAGAATAGGTGATAAAGGGCACCATTTGTGAACTCCAATGTCACTACTAAAACTTTCTAAAAGCTCTACATGATTTTATTTTACTTGAAGCTCTTCATGAAGCCTATGGACAACTACTATATAAAAAGTTCTAAGATACCAAGATCCTTCATTATGCACAATAACTTATTCATGGGAATCCTATAAAAATATTTTCTTGAAGTCAACAAAACAATAATATGATTATTATTTTCATCCCAAAAATTCAATGATATGTCTCAAAGTAATTCCATGTTTTGTTATTAAGTGTTTTAATCTAAAAATTGCTTACGATGTTGATATCTTATCTTTTTCTTCTAACCACTTAATAAGTATATAGTCAACCATTCTTTCAAACATTTATATAAACAAAATATTTATTATGGTGGTCATATAATTTGAAGGATTATTAACTACACACATCAAAATTTGACCTTACTTTATCATCAATTATATTCATTAATTTATCACTCCTTACTCATTCTTAATCTTGTCTTCGGATGTGTAGTTTCGTGGTTAAAAGAATTCATTGGTGAATAGGCCACCAAGGTTCAAATCCCTATTGGGCCATTGTGCTCATAGACCTTGTGCATTTTCTAGGTTGTTGAGCTCGAGGGTGTGAACAAGTGAAGTGTTGAGATTAAGTCCTCCATTTGTGGTCTCACTAGTTCATAGCTCCAAGTCAAAAGTGTTTCGTGTAGAGTCAAAGGGTGTGCCATGCTAACATCACCAATCACATTAAAATTTTATCAGGCACTAATTTGTTAAAAAATCAATCTTAATCTTTCTCAATCTCTACTCATCATTTCATAATCATTCTCTAATTGCTTTCTAATTGCTTCCTTATCGACCCTAATCAATCCTAATCATTTCCCCTCCACTTTCTAGCATTAATTAAATAGTTTTATTATATAATTAATTAATTATTTTTATTAATTAATAAATTTTGATTAATTATTTTATTAATTAATAAAATTTGATTAATTAATTGGCATTCCTCTATCTCTTTACAATTAAATAATTCTACTTATTTAATTATCTAAATTTTCTAGTATAGGCAAAAAAATCATTTAGATTCATTCCACTATTCACATAAAATGAATAAATTTTCATTTATTTGTGTCTTTGCTAGATTAAACAATTTCATTATTTAACATTCTTCTCATATTCCCTCCTCGGTTAAAAAATGAGTAAATACTTATTTAACCATGTCTTGTTCTTAAAAACAAATAATCTTAACTATTTGTTCCTCCTTTTCCCACTAACATTCACATTCTCTTATAGCTTCAGTCACTTGTCTCCTGATTCCTTCCAACCTCTTCTCCACCATCCTCGGGTATCTTTGGCAATTTTTTTCCTATGCAATCCTAGTCGTTCATCCCTTTTGGGTTGAATTCAAACTCCATTATCCATCTCTCTCCCTCCAAACCTATAAATTCAAGCCTCTTCCTTTATTTCTTCTTTATCCACACTTGAAACACTATCTAAGAGCCACTACCAACCACACTTGATGATCTCTTCTTTTATCAAATCAACAAAGTGCTTGAAATATTTTTAGGGAAATATTACTTTCATTTGTAAGGAGATTCATGAGAAATAGAGAGATGCTACAAGAGAAGTTCTTGATTTTTGTTTTCTTGTGTTCATTTCATTTCTCAATATATTTCTTATAGTTCATCATTGATAGTTGAATTTAGATTTATTACTTTGATTAGAGGATTTGTGGTTAATTCTAGGAAGATCGTTACATTTAGGATTTTAGGCTTACATTTTGGCATGCTCAGTGGAACGTATTGAGCACACCAAAAGACTAGGGGGGGTGGGGGAATTAGTCTTGAGAAAACACTAGTACATTTGAGGCCTAATTCTGATGGCTATCTATCATATTTTCAATGCTTATCTGTCGATTGTTTGACAGATCACGCTGTCGGAATTATTTCATCTGAATTTTGTATGGAAATAGTAACTGTCACTATTGTGATGGATCTAACCTTCGGAAATGACTACTAAAATTCTTTTTTATATTAGCAATTTTTGATGGTATACCCGTCAGAAGCATAGAATTCCTAATGGTTATCAATTTCAATTTTGACAATAATCCTATTGGTAATAATTCATTAGCCTCAGACACTGGCGTCGAAACTTTAGAATCACCAACGGTTATCTAGTGATAGTTCTGAAATTTTTGCCATTGGCAGTATGGTATCTCCGTAAAAATTATATAATTTCTTATGGATAACAAATATTTATTTCGATAGTATTGTTGTTGGCTGTATAACATCACTGTCGAAAATGGGCGTTGGTATATTAGAATGTCTAATGGTTATCCATAATTATTTGCAATGGTTATGTCATCAGTAGTATAAAACTCCCATTGCATGTTGGCGTCGTAGTGTAGAATGTCTGACGGATAAGCATTGTTATTTATGATAGTAATTCTATCATTAGGATAGCATTCTCATCAAAAAGTGGCATCGAAAGAAGACTGTTAATGTCAAAATTATGACATACATGTTAAAGTATGATGAAAAGGGTATCAGAAACCATAGAGAGTTTGTCTGGTGCTTTGGAAAAGTTGTAAGAAAACCATTAGGTGTAGTAGAAATTTTGGAAATTTTGGGTGTTGGGTGTTGCTTGTGAGCCCAAAACTTGTTGAGACCTCTTTAACCCACCTTGTATATATGTAAGACATCCAGCTTGGTCTTTGGGAAGGTGTTTGAAGAGTTTGTGAAACATTTTCTGTTCAGAGAGTTTGGGGTACCTTGCATTTCCCTTATAAGTCTAACCTAGAATGATTTGATTCCCACCATAATTACCACTCTGCATCACTTAGCGTCTCAATCTTCTGTTCACTCCATAATTTCATTACGCAATGAGCCGAGTAATGATCCTATGCAAATGTCACCTCATTCCAGGTCAACCCTAATGATATTTCCAACTTTAATGTCGAAAACATGCCACATGCAAACATCCTCTACTTCACATCATATTGGTAGATCCCTCTTTTGCACAAAAGAGAGAACAAAAGAGGGATCTACCAATATTATGTGCAGTAGAGGATGTTTGCGTGTTGCATGTTTTTGACATTGAAGTTGGCAATACAGGTGGGGTTGACATGGAATGAGGTGGCAGTTGCATAGGATCATTACCTGACTCATTGCTTAATGAAATTGTGGAGTGAACAGAAGATTGAGACACTAAGTGATGTAGAGTGGTAAATTTAGTGGGAATCAAATCATTCTAGGTTATACTTATAAGGGAAAATACAAGGTACCTCGAACTCTCCAAATAAAAAATGGTTTAGAAACTCCTCAAACACATTACCAATGACCAATGTGGATGTCTTAGGTCTATACAAGATGGTTTAAATAGGTTTCAACAAGTTTTGGGCTCACAAGCAACACCCAACACCCAAATTTTCCAAAATGTCTACTGCACCTAATGGCTTTCTTATAACTTTTCCACAACACCAGACAAACTCTTTATGGTTTCTAATACCCTTTTCAACATACTTTAACATGACTTGAAGAATAATTGACATGCCCTAAATAATAATACATTAATTAGCTCTGCAATGGATCGATCAGTAGAACCTTGCACACTCAATTCTCGTATCTAGGTATAGAAGGTTCCATGTACTTATTCATCATTGGAACATTCTGTATCTTTAAGGTGACCCAATTCTTCATCGCTCACCATCAATTCTTCATCTTCTCTTTCCATGTATCAAGCAATGAACATTGGCAGTTTTATTCAACATCATACTATATCTTTATTGATATTGAGATTTGTTAAAGATAAATTCTGAAGTTATCATGCAATCAAGAAAGAAGAAAATTATCAACTATTGCATAAGTCTGCTATAAATTTAATTACTTTCACATGGTATCATAGACAGGATAAGAAGATTCAAATGATGGAGTCCACCTTGGTTCGCCCGATACATGAACATTGGTGATGGCGAGTGTATCAATGGGAAATGAATACATTGGTGATATTGAGTGTATCAATCCTTCTTGTTTGATCTCATGTGAGACTTTGGGACTTGATGGGTACCAAGATCTCACTAGTGGTGCTTGCAAGTGAACCTGACTCCTTTTACTACCTCTTAGTGGTTTCTATTGCACTTGACCATGTTATCTTCCATGTACTAGTGGACACATCACTATCCCAATCATTATTCTTGCACCATCATATATTGGGTTTCACCTTCTCTTTATTTGGCTTATCTTCAACCTTCTTGTCATTAAGAGGGACTTCAACCATTTTATCTTGTAGAAGTGTTTTCATACCAAACATAACAATCTTACCTTTACCCTTAGCATCATCATTCATAGGCCATAAGGTCTACTTAACACCATTATTTTCAAGAGTATATGTGTTTCTTCTACCATCATAACTAATTTGGTTGTCATATTTCCAAGGTCTACAAAGTAGAGTATGATTGCATTCCATGGCTAAAATATCACATAAAACACTCTCCTTATATTCACCAATCTGGAAATATACTCTTGCTTGTTCTTTTACCAACAAACTAACATCATTATTGACCCAATAAACTCTATATGGATTCTTATGAGGCATTCGTTCCAATTGCAATTTCTCAACCATTTCAGTAGAAACCATATTATCGGTTGAACCAGAAACAACAAAAAGAGTGAAAATTTTACCTTTACATCAACACCTTGTTCTAAAGAGGCTCCTTATTTTAATGGGTTCTTTATCTTGTAAGGTCTTCAAGATAGTCTTTTTTATCATCAAACATTCACCAACTTCTCTAATACACTCAACTCCCTTTGGACTACTACTGACTTCTTCATCTTAAGCATATGTAACCCTCCTAGAGGATGATGATGTTGTTGTTGTCTTTTCAAGACATTTGAAAGAAGGTTGAATATATTCATTGTAGTTATAACATCTCCTTGAAAACTTATTAGAACCCCTAACAAATCTATCTCTATTGCTACCAAAACCACCTCTAGAATTATAAAATGATTGCTCTTTACCTTTGTTGGTATCACCAATGTTCCAATGTACCTTCCTTGTCCAAGGTCACTCCAATCTATTTCCAAGTATTTGAATCATTCATATATTTAAAAAAACTCCCTTGACATCCCTCAAACCAATCAAATACTCCCTTGGTTCAATTCAATCCAAAACTCAAAACTGTCCTAATTGGCATTGTCTTCTACTAGCCCTTTCTCAACGAATTTTGTGATTTTGTAAAAAAAACCTCCAAAATACCTACCAAAAAAAATACATGGACTTACTTAAAATGTTGAGGCAACACTTTTCCCAAGAGGGCAGGTCTTGGATCCTTCACAAACTCAATTTACATGGAAATCCTCACTAATGTCAAGGAGGCCTAATTGGAGCACCTAAAGAAGGAAGTACTCCCTAAACTTGGTTCCTTGCCAAAAAAACTATTGGAAAATATTAGGGCAATTGAAATAAGTCTCCTCCACCAACAATAGGCTTTGACTCAGTGCCCATAAAAAATTATGGGGTATGCAACCTACTAGTTAAACAAATTTGCTAGTCACATTGAGAGGATCGGGCACAACAAAATAACAGTCAAATACACAGGAATTTGAATCTGTACAGGATCGACACAAAAAAATAATAGTCAAATACATGGTAAAATGTATTTTTTCATTCAAATTTTACAATTTCTTCTTACAATTCAAAAAGTTGCAATTAGCAACTTTTGTTGCAAGCAAAGTTGTTGACAACTTTTGCAAAACTTGCAAAACTAACTCCTAAGAACTAACCAAGGTTGATTTCAACAAGATGTGATGTTAAAAACATCAATTCAACCTCTCCTAACATACAAATACCCAACCCATGTCCAATTGACCATATTTATCCATAGGATTCATAACTCATCCTAGCTCACTAGGCCTTACAATTAGGACTTATTACAATGCATAAGATCTCTTGATCCCTCTTGGAACTTGGCCAGTCAAACCTATTACAATTCATAGGATCTCTAGATCCCTCTTGGCATGATAGAATTAATCTGTACAGGCATTAAAGATTTTAGATGGTAAAAAGAAACAAATACAATAAGAAGATGCTTACTTCTATGTTGCCAGAGTCAGGATGTGTATCATCCAAAGTAATGTCCTCATCAATCCAAAAGCTTCACAGGATTGTTGTAGTCTTTATTAAACCACGGGTCTTCATAAATATTTTCTATTGATATCTTTTGCAACCCAAAAAAACATTTTATCGGTTCATAAAACTAAAAAATTAATTAAAAAAGGAGTTGCAATTAAAATGTTACAGAATGAAATTTGGGGAGAATTTTACAACATACACTCTTTGGTCTAGGATCCAATATCTTGGAAATTAGTCTCCTAGATCCAAAAGAGAACCAATAAGGAAAAGAATTCCATGTATTGAAAATCTACACACCATGAAAACCATAATATCAAAAACCAAGATTTCAAGGGTGTTGAACTGCACAAATTGTTGAAATTATTCAAAGAAACCTATTTTTATACCTCAGGTGCAACATAATTTGGGGATCCACAAGTTGTAGAAAGTATAGCATCCTTCTGCACAAAAAATATGATTAACAAATAATTAGGAAGAATTAAAATATAAGAAACTTTATTAATAAAATGGTTGGGATAAGAAATTGCAGTCAAGTAGCAATTATGACAGTCCTAAGCGAGAGTAGCCTTTGGATATAAACTTTGTGCAAGTTGGGGCAATCAAATGTCCTATTGTTGGGCAGCGACATAGAAATGGACTAGGGACAGTCAGGTAGAGGTCCTATCCAAGAAATGGATTAGAGATTAAAGCCTTCTCACTGTCCTACACAAGGGCAGTCAACCAAAACAACTCTTGGGACAAGAGTTTCATTGGAGGTATGGGGAGAATGGTGCAGGGGCACCAAGGAAAACCAATCAAGACATGAAGACCATGAAGAACTTGAAGACATTCAGTGAGGATCAGAGGGAAAAGATGATGGATAAATATTCTATGAGTGTCAAACATATCAATTACAAGATATTAGAGCCTATCATGCTTTTCAATGTCATGAAATGATAGTTCAATGTAAAGATTGTGTTAATGGCCTAAAGGCCCAAATTGCTTGTAAGTGGACCAATAGTGTCCAAGGGATTCAAGGGATTTATTAGGGGTTAGGAGTTCTTAGAATAAGTCTCCAAGGTGTTTGAAGACCTTAGGAGTTTATAATTTTCAAGTTTTAATGAGTTTTAAGTTATTTCCAAAGTTTAAAAAATTCAAAATATGGGATGTAACGACTATATGGATTTTTAGTGGGAAGCTAGTTTAGGACTTGATTTTGATTGTAACAATCAGCACAACCACCCAAAGTTTGTATATATGGTTACTTCATAACTATTTGTATTTGAAATCAACCATTGTATGGGAGAGATCTGGAGTTGTACGAATTGTTGTATGGGAGAGATTTGGAGTTGTACGGATCTAGAGTTGGATAAGTATGATATAGATTGATTATTGTGTAAATATAAGAAAAAATATACTAATCATGACCTTTTTAAAGACATTTGAACAAATTTTAATCCAATTTTAGGCTATTTTTGTTGAGAGTCTTCAGATTTTGACATTTCTTTAACTGTTTTTAGGAATATAGGAAGGGAGAATGGTCATTCCATGAACATAGAGGTCTAATATTCATGGAATGACTCTTATTCATGCATTGATTCAATATTTGTTTCTAATATGCTTGTATAACATGTATCTATATGTATCTAATTACTAATGTGTAGGAACAAAGGGAGTTAAGGGTGATCACCACGTGACAATGCAGGAACGTTGATGGAAATGGTTGCTAGTGTATTGCAGTAGCAAATTGGTGTGAACAAGGAGTCCATTTTATGATTTTAAATGTGAGGATATGTGTATGTGAAGGTGGAATGTTAGGATATGTGTGTGACAGGGTTTTGTGTGATGTTATGCATATGAGTTGTAAACATTTAATCCTTGGAAGATCATGGCAATGTTCAAGAAGAGTTGTACATGATGGGTACACAAACCCTTATCTAGTTAATCAACGAGAGAAAAGGTATAAATTGAGTCATTTATTGGGAAGATGATTTGATTCTATATTTTTGTGTTTTGGTGAATAAGTCAAGTGGAAGGAGCAGCATTATACTATTTGGGATAAGAAATTGCAGTCAAGTAGCAATTATGACAGTCCTAAGGGAGAAGGAGCCTTGGGATCTAAACTTTGTGAAAGTTGGGGCAATCAAATGTCCTATTATCAAGAAAAAACATAGAAATGTAGTAGGGGTAGTCAGGCAGAGGTCATATCCAAGAAATGGATCAAAGATAACACTCTTAAAGCCTTCTCACTGTCCTACACAAGGGCAATCAGCAATTCAAATTTTTTCTTCTAATAAGTTGTGTGTGGATGCAGGTTGGTCTAGTGTGATTAAGAAGGCCACTTAAGGGGAGTTTTTCCTCCCTAAGTTTTAGATTGATCCAAGAGATGAAAGGAGGAAAAGCCACAACAAATTTTGGGACAAGAGTTTCATTGGATATTAGAGCCTATCATGCTTTTCAATGTCATGAAATGACAGTTCAATGTAAAGATTGTGTTAATATGAACAAGGGAAAAATAACACTTGGTATGTCTAATATATGGATTTCCTGTAAGGAATTGGTATTGATTTCATTGCAAGGAGTAGGTATTGAGCTTCTCTATGTTTTGAGAATAGTTTAACATTCTCTACTTAACAGGGCCAGCCACGTGAAGGTGGAAGCTCATCTAGCCCCTCCTAGGAGCATCTTATGACCCCTTACCACATTTTAAGACCTCTAAGATGTATTCTTAGGGGTTATAAAGGGTCATAAGGGGTCATAAGGGATCTTGGGACAAAACAAATGAGAAACATAAATGTAGGCATCATGGTTACAATTCTTTGAAGACACGACATAATTGAGTGGTATACCCAGATGATGCAACACAACCACTACTCCTCCAGTTCAAAGTTGACACTGTAGGGTCCAAAAACCATAGATAAGGATGGTTTTTCTATTAAAAAGTGTCAACTTAAAACTGGAGGAGTAATGGTTGCATTGCATTGTCTGGGCATAATACCACTCAATTATGTTGTGGATCTCTAAACAATTGGGACCATGATGCCTAAGTTTATGTTTCTCAGCTATTGTGAGATTAAAAGTCTTCTAAGGAACATGTCTTGTCTATGTGGAACTACGTAGGATTGTCACCAAAGGGGGTTCCATCATAAACCATAAAGGCAGTAACAATGCAGTTAGAACAGAGCATAAAGACATGTTTAAACCAAGAATGTAAACAATCACTTTTAATTGGTAAATCATGAATTAATTAGATTAAGCATTGATTGCATAACTGTACATTTCTATCAAGAAATCAATATTAAATAGATTCAACATTGATCGCATAACTGTACATTTCTATCAAGAAATCAATATTAAATAGAAAGCAATGATCACATAATTGTACATTTCATTCATGTCATTGATCTTCTTCTTCATCCAACTCATCACCATGATCATCATCGTCCTCGACATCATCACCACCACCATCATTGTCATCACCACCACCACCACCACCACCACCACCATCTTCTTCTTCTTCTTCTTCTTCTTCAAGAAAAGTTGCGTTAGGAATGTCATCGACTAACTATCGATTGTGATCATCATCTACATCATCTTCTACTTGATCACAATCTTCTTCTTCCATCACATTATACCTTATCGCCCTTCCCCTTGGATCATGTCTAACAACAAATGACCAACCCAGTTTATGTGGAACCTCTTAGTAAAATACCTGCTCACATTGGCTTGGAAGAACATAGGGCTCATCCCCAACTGGCTCAAACCACCTTGATTAATCATTAGAAATCCATTGTCATGTTCAATAACAGTTTCATCAAGATTATTTTGATTAAGTCATAGCATGTACCATTTGATGACGAAGAGAAATAATCTGAAGGAATTACAGTTACACTCAAGTATATCATCCAAAATGCCATAGTATCAATTTTGAGACTCTCGAGGATGTAAGTCATTTCTAGATGAAATATTAGTCACCTAAAAGCATGCACTTATCCCAGAATCACAAGTTTTCTTTGTGTCATCCAAATTTTTGATGCAAAATTTATGACCATTTCAAAACATAGCCTTGTGGTGTTTGACCTAAAATAATATGTTAAACATGTAAAAACTATTGCATCAAGAGTTGATAAGCATACAGATGATTAACAAATTTATACGTACCTAAAAATCTCTTAAATCATATGCTAAATCTATTTCCCTTTGTGTAACATTGGAATCTCCATTACAGTGAGCTTATTTAACCAATGAAGACACTGCTTGCCATGTTAATGTGTGACCAAAATGATGACATTGTTCAATCCATATCGTCATCTACTCTTGATTATTTTCAATATATAAATATATTGCATCCCACTCTCTACCAGCTGTACAAAAAATAGATGAATTACAACCGATGCATTTTTAAGATTAAGAATTAATTAAATACAATAACATCTTATAATTTATTACCTCTCACTTTCCTCAATCTACCTTTCCCCACCAAGTACTCCCCTTTAAATTTTTTAATGGTGTCGAGATCCCAAATGTGATCTATATTGATCTTTGTTGCAAGCTTAGGAAGATATTCAGTAACGTACACCATAGTCTAGTATATCATATATCCCTCCACCATAGAACCCTCAGGACATGCTCTTTGTTGAACCAAAGCCTTCAAAAATTTCAAGTGCCTCTCAATGATCCACATTGACCGAGTGTGTACAGGTCCACACAATTCAATCTCCTCAACTTGGTGTATGAGGTAGTGTTCTTGTGCATTGAAATTTTTTGAAGGTAGACACTTTTGCATTTCACACATTAGATGAGAAATTCTTCTCTTCCAATATTTTATTTATTCTTTATGGATTTCTTTACATGACAACCACCTACAAGACATTCAAGACACAAAAATATATAAATACGAGACTTTACAATTTATTACATAACATGAAAAACAAATTGCGAATATAATAAATATATACAACAAATTGAACAAATATCACTGCTTACCTCATGTATTTTCCAAGATCATATATCACTTGTTTGATGTTATTGTCAAAGTTCTTTGGGAGAGATAGGTGTAGCACATACTACACCAATTATAAACTAATCATGTCATTCTTTTGTCACATGATACAATGAAAAGTACATGTAGTTTACGAATATATTGTAAATACAAAAGAACATTACTTACCTTGATGAAGGTATTCCAATCATGCATTTTTAACCTAGACCCAAATTCACTTTTCTTTGATATGAGACTGCTTATGTTCGCAACAAATCCCATGGGAAATTAATTTTTTTTTATCACTTCTTCTATGGCATCACTTTGCTGCTCTGTTAATAACCAACGAAGGTCACTTATATTGATCCGGTCTCCATTACTATTTGAGTCAATGAAACTTTTCATTTCATGATAGGATTCATGAATGTCACTACAAATTTTGACAATTTTTTCTTTGTCACGTCTCCCATCTAATATTTTTCACAATGTCTCTGTTACATTCTTTCCAATATTCATAGTATCAAACAAATACACAATTTGTAGTTTCTCGTAGTAGGGAAACCTACTAAATTGTCTGGGATAACTTTTTATTCCCTTTGGAAGGTGCTCAATAGTATTTCCTTGACGAACTCCATGATCATCAATTACATAATCAGCAAACAAAACACAATAGAAATATATAAATTCCAAACATAAACCATTAGGTGGAATGATAGTACCTTGATGATTAATTATATTATATGCCAACTTCCATAAGTGAGTTGTCATTATTTGTGGCTTTGATGTAGTCTCTTCTTTCCCATTGAAAAGATATTTTTTAGTAGTTCGATACTTATGATTTCTATGGAGGAAGTTCCTATACTCATCAAACACTTGCTTTGCTAAATTTTTTGAATGATGAGATTTTATCTTTGGACCAAAAATTGGACATGCAAATTTTTCATTTGTTTGAAGACATACAAGATAATGATACAATTGGCTTAAATATGTTAATTTTCATTATTAGAATTATCATATGCAACTTGAATTCACCATAACATACCAAAAAAATGTGTTAGCCCTGGGGCATAATGTATTGTCCATACAAGCATTGCATGGAATTGAAATTGTATTTGTCCTATTGGTCTAGAGATGTCATACATAGTGACACCATTCCATAACTCCAAAAATTCATTGATAAGAGGCTCAATATATACATTCATATATTTAACTTGGTACTTACCTAGTTTAATGAACAACAACATTACATAATTATTGTGACCATTTTACTGCAAGATTTATACTTACATGCAGATAACTATTAAATGATAAAATACCTGGAACAATCATTTCCAACATAATGTGCTCCCTCTTTATTGACATCCATGGAGGAAAGGTATTGTTTATGACAAAAATAGGTCAAACAAAGTAAACAGATCTCAGCTCTCCAAATGGATTGACATCGTCCGCTGCCAATGAAAGCTTGAGATTTCGAGGTTCTTCAATAAAGTGCAGTCACTTTGCCTCTATGTCCTTAAAAGATGAACCATCCATAGGAATTTGAATAATTTCATCTCAACTCCTATTGCATGCATGATAATCCATAAATTGTACCAAGCTACTACACCTAAAAAGTCTTTGCAAACGTGGAATAATGGGGATGTAACGGAGAACCTTGCGAGGCACATTTTTTATTATTTTTGATCTGTTTGATATCTACTCATATGACATATAGGGAATTCTATTGCAAATTCATGTTCTTTATAATAAATAATATTTTCATTGAGACAAGAATCTATTGCTTGGTACTCCATTCCAATATCTTTCATAGTGGCACATAATTCTCAGTATGAGAGAGGGAGAATATTAGATGGTGGTAACAAAAACTAACCTATCAATCTACGACAAAAAATATAAGTTGTTAATATTAACAATATTTATGGTACATGTTTCACCCTTTATTGACTATAATGACATCAATGACATACCTTAGCATATGTGACAATGTTATGTTGGATAAACCATTCATAACCTTCAAGTTCAACAACATCAATACAACAAACAGAAGAGTTATTTGGGAGCCTTCGTAAAGGGTCATGTTTGCCTTCTCAAGTAGAGGTATATCATGGATGACATCAACATCATCCTAATCATCATCATCAGTTGTGCTAGTACCAAATGTGTCATGGACCAATGTATTAGGACCATCATCTTCAAATGTGTTATCTGGCGTATGATCGTCATCTTCCACGGGATCATAATCTTCAGCTCCAATATTCACACCTCCATGATCCTCCACTTCCAAAATCATATTCTCCATATTTGCACCTCCATGGTCCATATCACATACTTCCCTAGGGAGGTCGACCTATATAAAAATGATGAACACAAATTAACCATGATAATGATCATATGTATATTAATTGTTAAAAAATATAATGAAAAACTTACCAATGGATGATAATCAAACCCCCCTTCAATGTGCCCATTCTCCCTACAATGTCTCTTAGTTGTTTTGATTAGAAATCTTCTAGTGTTTAGGCCCTTGCAAATTTTGCAGGGACAATAACATTTTTTATCACCTTTTCTTTTGAGGTTAGACCACAATCTAGTGATTGTCTCCCCATTTTGTTCTTCACTTAGATTATCTAACACGATCCTTCTTCATAGGAAAAAACCAAGTCATGGAAACTTCAGTCTATAACCTTCATAAACTAAGCAAAATGATGCCAAACTATAGTCTTCCACCTCAAACTCATACCTATTGTGGCAAAAAAGAAAGATATTCATACAATATACTAGTTTATAAGTCAAAATAAAATATCATATATATTATACACACAAAATATCAAAAGTGCATCAAGGGTTAACCAAACTATTGGTTCTTTTCCCAATGTCTTCCAACCCAAATTCCTTCACAAAAGAAAATATTCACCAAATTCCTTAACTTGATATCCTAACTTGAGGTTAATCTTAGTGAAGTATTGTACATTGTGGAGCCGATCCAAGAGGTCATTGATGAAAGACAAACATGACCATGATGGGTCATTTTAATTGTAATAAGACCATATTTGTTCCTTTGATTATGATTTTAATAATGTTTTGATTGGTATGTAAATCCTTTGTAAAAGGATCAATGATGTAAGCCATGATGGCATTTGGAGGCTACAAGTGCACCTTGGGGGTCACTAGAGGATCCTAGGTGTAGATGAGATTTTTTAAATATCTATAAGGTCCAAATGATTGTAAGTTGGCCATTAGAGCCATTTAAAAGTGTCAAATACACTAAAAGTGCTAAATATGTAAATTTGCACTAAATTCACTATCACGCATTATTGGCACTACCATAGAGAAAAATGTCAATAAATTGCCTGTTCCTACTTGCAAATAAATGAATCCTATTCTAAGATGAATCTAACTCCTATCTCCAACCATTATAATGCCTTTTGGTGGAATTTAATTCATTACAAAGGCCCTATCAACGCTATAACAATAAAAAATAATAATGAAAATGTTGGAATAGTCAATTTTTTTTCTATTAAATATATATTATAATATAATGAACAAAGAACTCATCAAGTGTTTACAACAGTATCAAGTACCAACTTACAAAATTACAAAAATTACATCTTCCCTTTTTATACGAAGGGAGTTAAATTATCTTGTAACCAAAAAGGAACCATACTGATTACAAAATGTTAGAACTACAAACCACTGATAAATAACCTTTATCTAGGGAACCATGTTGTCTATGAAATTTGATGATCCGCCCATTTAAGCTTTAGGTTGTCTTGAAATATATCATTGTATGGATTCGACATATAAGCCTCCTAGGGTAGTGGAGGGCCCACAAAGATGGGTGCCTGATATTGGGATCCAATCCTAGGATCCTGCACAATGGGTATACCAAATGATGTCTAATCCTGAGGTACCTGGCTTGATCCAGTTGAATTATTGTTCCCTTCCTCTTGTTTATCAGCCATAGTGGTTGTTGCTGAGGTGTTTTGTTGTGCAGTCACAACTCCTTTATCTTTCTACAACATCTTCCCTATGGTGATATCATAATCAAAGTCCACCCTAGCTTTAATGGTAGAAATCTTATAGCGAATCTACTCTCTGTCAAGCACATTCCTTACTTCTCTGATGACTTTCAATGCTTTGTGTTATTTCACCTACAAAATCATGGTGACCTGTGAGGCAACATTAAATGAAAGGAGTCTCTATAGAGACTCAGTAAGAACTCTACTTCTACTATTGAAAATATCATCATTCCTAAATTTACAAATATGGCTGAGAATGTGGAAGGAAATATTTGACCAGAAAATATTGCATCTTTTATCCAATCCCATCAGATTCCCAGAGAATATATCCAAAATATGAAAGTTACTATTTTAGTTCCATTCCAAATAGGCTCCACACGACTATAGCAAAATGATAATCAAAGAAGATATGTAGGATAGACTCATGTTTAGAATAGAAAGAGTGGACATTTGGCTCTCCAGATGGTTTCTTAAGCAACAACCTATGCAAAAGAAAATGCCACATGAAACAAAGACCTTTAGGTTCAGCAAGGGTGTGCCATAGTTTCACAAGATATTTAATCCAGGTAGTATAGTCTAGGTTAAGATTCCACTTATCATACAGTTATTGAGGAAGGTTCTTGACAAGAGCTTACTGATGTCTTGGGCTGCCAGAAAGATTGCAAAGTTCCTAAGGCTATCCTTCTCTTTCTCAATAGAAATGGACATTTGGATATTAGGTTTGATACTATAAAATAGTAGTAGTAGCATGATTCTTACCTCTAGTATTGGTTCCATGTCCTGCTCCTGGAAAGAAGTTGCCATCGATTATGAACTTTGCTTCTGGTGGGATAACGGTTTCTTCCCTAAGTGCCTATTGTTGTCATTCAGGATTGCGCCTATAGCTTGATGTAAAATCTAGCTATCCTGTTGAAACATGGAAACATTCCCTTTGATGGGAGAGAGAACAAATCTCCGAATTCTAGGTCAGTTCCTATTTGATTTGGAATATCACCTAAAACTTATTTTTATGGTTTTGGGAAAATGGAAAGAGAATAACTGCAACTGAATAAACTAACTAAGAGGGTGATACACCAAATGGATTCTAATTTTTTAGACTTATAAACAAGAACCTACAAGACATGCATTACTAAGATCTGCAATAACATTCACTTTACAACACATAGTATGACCTAGAATTCACTATAAGAATTTGTGCCACTAATGGTAACAATCCCGTCAACAAACATGTAATTTCTGCAAAAGGTTTACTCTTTACAACTAAGAATAGGAATAAGAATTGATTCACTAATCTATGCCAAAAGACACAATACAATTGTATGCAGAAAAGTTGCAAGGACTAATACATAGCTCATAAAAATATATAAATAATGGGGCAAGCTCTATTATCTTCAAAATATGCAAAAATGGTTACATGAGAAAGTACAAAGAAAAATGACAAGGAATGTATACATTCACTTGATCATAATCTATCTCAATCATGAATTGATGGCTACAAAATATAAGGAAAATATGCAAAGGAACACAATGCTCACTAATACCTCTTTTTTCAAATATTCTGAACCCCTAAAATGGATAAAGAGGTTCAGCTATATAGTACCTCAAGGTCAATTCTGAAAATCTAACTCCCTCCAAAAGCCCTCCAAAATAGCCTCAAAATCAGCTAAACCCTAATTCTAAGGCATAATACATGCCCAAAATCTAGCCCTAAATCCAGCCCTCTAATGTTGATATCTTTTGATTTACATCTTTTAAAAACTATATCACCAACCCTCTTCACCAATATAAAAAATCAAGCCCCTAATGTTGGCATTTAAAATATACATTTTAATACATAACCATCATATAAAACTATAACCCCAAAACTAAACAATACCATATAACCCAACCCCCAACACATATGAACCCTAACCCATGCCAAACACTAATACCATAGCATATAGCTAACCATGCCTAAGGTCAATATGACCAATATCAATGCAAAAATATCTCCCTCTCTGTCGTGGCACTTGGAGAGGTTGTCGTGGCACTGCAGTTAGCAAGGAATCAACTCCTTCTATACTTGATGGACCTCAAATTCCATCAAACTTGGCATAGGCATTGTTTTTTATTTTTTTCACTTTTTAAATCTGTTGTTTAGGAGAGATGTTAGGGTTTTCGAAATCCCTAGTTGTTTGTGCCGTCATGCTAAGAATATGGCATTCTTCTAGAATTCTCTGTGTTTGATGCGTGAGCTAGAAGTTAGCAACCTCTATTGAACTTGGGTTCTCCATATAGCAGGTAATAGTGTGAATTTTTGAGAGAGTTCTAACTCTCTGTATCTGTGGGTTCTACTTGGAACTTGGAGTCTTATGCCATGAAACATGGCGCTTCTTCTGCATCTTTGTGAGCTGCTATGAATGTGCATTTTATTTTTTGAGCATGAAGCTCGGGCTTGAACTAGAAATGGTTGCTACAGTAGAAATTAAAGAGCTCAGGCTCTTCTTTTGAACTGGTGATTCATGCCATAAAGTATGGCACTCTTCATGAACTCATTTCTTTATAAATCTTAGGATCCATGCATGGTACTTGAGAGTCTTATTGTTTATGGCACTTGAGCTTGGTTCATCTCTACACCACAGACTTTTTAACTGGAGTTGAATCTTTTGGCCATAGTATATGGCATTGTCCTAGCATCTCTCCATGAGCTCGGGCTTCAAAATCACTTCTTTGTATATGAATTTAGAGATAAGTTAATCTTCTCTTCTCTTTGCATTTTTAGTTGAATATATCATTGTATGTCATGATTTTTTCACACTCAAGCTCTCTCTAGTTGCTTCTTTCAATGATTTGTTGCCTTGATTTCTGGGTTATTTATTTTTTATGTTGTTATCTCCACCATGCATGTTGTTTGGGGTTATTTTAACCTGGGTAAATTATTTCCCTCTGCTAAAACCGTTCTACTCACTGTTTTTTGTGACTTTGAAAGCTGATTTTTGAGATGAATCTTGGGCTTCTTTGTCAGCTCTAGTCTGTATGCATGAATGTTTTGATAAATCTATACTTAATAATACATCCATACAATCATTGTCTGTTGTAACTGAGAGATGAACTTGGGCTTCTTTTTTGAACTCGACCTCCATGGATTGTTGTTCAAACTTGGGCTCCACCGTGGCTTGAATTGCAACTCATAGATAAGTTACTTCTTTTTCTATGTTAAAAATCTGTCTACTTTTGGTTTGAACATGCTGTTGCAATCAGTTTTGGTGTTTATCCTAATCTGGGTATCTATTTTCCATTGCAAATAATTCTGGGTTTTATCTTTTACCTTCTGTTGACTCCATTTTTGCATGTTGTCACCTTTCCTTTAGTTGAACTCGACAGCTGTACCTATGAACATTGATGAATCTGCATTTAATAATGAATCCATGCATGAGTTACCTGCTGTGATTTTTGAAGGTTGAATTTTGAGATGCATTTGGGCTTCTTTATCGGCTCCAGTCTAAAAAAATCGTGGCTTTAAATGAACTTGCCACTATGTCTAAAGGTCATTTAAAATATGTAGAGAATGTGCTTATTATTATTGAATTGGAAACATACAATTATGCATGATGTAGACACTGTGCTTAATGGATGTCTGTATTTTTGTTATATGATGTCTTCATGTTCACTTACATTCATGCTCAAAACACCATTATCTTCTGTTAGAACCATGTTTACTCTTTGTGCATAATGTATCATGTTTGAAACTTTATATAATCTCATTTTAACTAAAACCATAGTGACAAGTATAGATAGTTATCACCTCCAATGAGAATGTTACTCATGGGGTTCAAGCATGGGCTCGTGAATCCCATGAGAAACACTTGTGAAAAATATCCCAACCATTGGATATACATACTTTTTTTTTTGTATAGCTACATGACATATATGCATATTGGTTTTGCATATGCACATCTTTGAGCAAACATTTCCACTCTTGCACAAACACTGCATGTTGTTATTTGAACATGCACACAACATTAAATAATAAAACTGTTTACTTTCTCCTTTACTTCTCTTTGAATGTTAATAGTATTTAGAAGAAACATTTCCATTTTGAATATGACCTTTCTAATAACAAAATGTTACTGTCATTTTATTTTCATTTTTTCTGCATATAACACTGTCTTCTAAACATGAATAACAACATTGTCCTCTACTATTTGCTTGAACATCCTTTTTTTTATGCAAATTGCTTGTCCTCTATTTTTTCATTCTTGATTGCAAAAAGGATGTTACCAATATTCTATTTCTCTCTCATTCAAACAAACTAGTCTTTATAACAGTATTATGATGCAATATTGCTTGATGATAACAATGTTTGAATTTGGTACATGCATATCTTCATTTGATACAATGCAATTGAAGCTTTTGTATATGCATAAGTCTAACACTTTGTAACACATTAGCATAATCTTATATATGCCTAATACATTTGACAATATAACAACAAGTGACATCTTACTTTTGTTGATGCATAATCAACAATCATCTTTTTAGCAACATCACAATTTACCTTAATTTGTGTAGTAATGAAATATAGTGTTACCTCATTTGTAATTTATCTCAGTTTCTGCATCCTCTCATTCCATTAGATCATAATACTGTAAGCATCCACCTTTAATAATAAATATTGTGAGGTTTGAGCACGGGCTTGTGACCCTCATTGCATTTTTTCTTTATCATCTACAACTAGTGAATTCCTAGATCATGTTTCTTTCTGCATTTGAATATACTTTTATTTATTTTGCTTGCACACACCATCAAATCAACATATCAGGTTAGTGAATAAAATTAACCAATCAATGTTTGTGTGTGAGTGCCATATGAAATGACAATCATGCATGAATGTTGGTTGATTGGTTATGTTTACCATCTTGACATGTTGATGTTCTAAAAAAGGTTTCTTAGCTACAAGAACTAAATCCCTTTAATCCAGCTTCCTGGTTTTACAAACAACAACTCCTAAGTAATGAAGAATGATAACTATAAATAGTAAAAGGTTTCATAGAGATATGTCCCTTTGATACTTTTATTCATTTGATGTAGATGCATATTTTTCTATTGTATTAATGTTACCGGTATATTTACACTCCTGAAAATTTGATTGTAGCATGCTGTTTTAGGTATCTATGCATTGCTTAGATCCAATTTGGATCTAACTCTTTTCTCTCTCCATGATGCACATCAAGACTAGAAGAAGACTTAGGATGTATAACAAACATAAATAAGGCCAAAGATAGGAAGACTCAGATAATTTTAGAATAACTGAGGGGGGGGAGGGGGGGGGGAATCGGTGGCCTCAANTCTCCATGATGCACATCAAGACTAGAAGAAGACTTAGGATGTATAACAAACATAAATAAGGCCAAAGATAGGAAGACTCAGATAATTTTAGAATAACTGAGGGGGGGGAGGGGGGGGTGAATCGGTGGCCTCAAAAATTAATCCTTAAATCAACCCAAAAATTATTACCACATTTATAAGCCTCTAGTTATCTTCACTCCTACAAGATGATTGCCTTGAAATATTAGTAACAAATAACTATTGCTCGGATTACTCTTTCAAACCTTATTTTTACTTTTACCCATTAGCAATCTTTCTATTTACCGAAATGCAGTAAATAACTAGCGTATACCGATAAATCCAAATTTACTTATGTGAAATGCAAAACAATAAAGTAATGACTCATAAACAAATTAACACATGGATTTTTAATGTGGAAACCCTGTTAAGGGAAAAACCACTGGGACCGGTAACCCAAATTTTCACTCTTCTAAAGTGAGCTCGGTGAAGAGCCAACCCTATTAAAGGTTACAAACACACTGTTAGGTGTGACCTTGTTAGAGGATTTAAAGGAATAGTTTGTCACGTAGTATCTGGCATCTAATGCTACCATACTTGATCAAACACTCACTTGGTCTATCAATAGGTATCAAGAATATCCAATGCTACTTTGTATGATCAAACTTTTTGATACTCCTTGTGATGTATCTCAATTAGAAAAGACTTCTAAGTCCTGCTTGGTTAAGAGACTCGATGCTTCAAAGGTTAAATAAAAAAAAGTAAATTGATCTATTCACATATACAACTATAATTGCAGATTTTTAGATCTATTGTAAGTGCATTACCTTTATGATCAATGTTATCAGTTCAATACCTTTGCTCCACACTGTTCTGCTCTGTGATGTTGTATCACTGTTCATTGGTGTCTGCAGAATTTATCTCTTTCCTTAGCTTGATTGATCAGGTTTGAATGAAGACTTTCTTCTCCTTCAAAATCTCTTCAGCATCTATTCTCTTGTCACTTTCCTAATTCATATTGAATTAGCTTGTCTCTTATATAAACATGATTTCACCATTTCTTATCTTTCTTAATCTTGGTGTGATCCACAATTCTCGCCAATTAGATTTAAAGAAAAAATCATGTTTTATCTCATAGAGATCTTCTTGCCAACTGGACAAAATAGCTTTAAATCCTTTACTTATCTCTAGCTTTATATTGTCGATTCAAACAATGATAAGTACTAGTTAAGTCTATATTTAGCTCTTGACAAATAAGCCTTTTGTCATTTTTGAACTCTTTTTTCTGTCGGTCAATACTTTAGTTAGTCGTCAGTGATAACTAACTACTCCGTCAATGAGACTTCAGTTGTCTTTGGGATCTCCATCCATTGGGAAACACTATAATTTTGTCCGTCAGGTTACACTGTGACTTTGCTCATCGAGAATGCTTTATTTTTTCTCATCAAGTAACACTATGACTTTTCTCTCATTAGTTTACTCTGTCCGTTAGTGTTCACTCCATCAGTGTATACAGTCACTGTTCAGGTTTAGAATTGTCACCCTAAATCAAGCATTAAGGCTTCATTACAATTCTATCTGACAATGGAAACTTCCTCTAGCTGTGGGTGAACTATGGATGAGGAAGAGTCTCCAAATTCTATGCCAGCTCCTATTTGGTATGGAATATCACCTCCTGATTTGTAACTTAATGGGAAAAGGAAAGAAGGATTTAAAACTGAATGGGAAATGGGGTGATACACCTAAATGAAATTAGACTTTATTTGGAAAAAACTAATGCAATAATCCTAACTCATATACCACATTTTGATACTTTGAATCTTTGGTCAACATATAGGTTGAAAGACTTGGATACTAGGGTATAGATCACAAATAACTTAATCAGTCAACAAACATACATATTCTTCATGAGGTCTATATCTTGTCCACGTAGAGGAGGAATAATAAACATTCACTTCTCCTAGCTACCAAAATGAAAAACACTTATTAAGAAAGATGAAACAGGATTCTGAAATCAAAACTCAAGAGCCTATAGGAAAAATAGATCACCTGCTTTAGTATCCTCCAAAAATCTGACAAGTAGGTTACAAATAGTATTTCCAAGGCATCAAGGAACAATGAATTCACTTTGAGCCTTTTCTCCAAGATCTGCAACTCAATGGATACAAAATGCATGGAAAAGCGGTATAGGAATAAAATAATTCAATAAAACCTCCTCTCCCCTGATTCTAAACCCCTAAACATGAAGTAAATAGTCCACTAAATAGCCCACATGGCTTATCTCAAAAATGAGATCTCCCTCCAAAAAGGTCTCCTAAATAGAAAGTGTAGACACCCTAAAATGGACAGGCTTGCAACTTTACATTAAAACCCTAATTTTCATCTATTAATTAATGGTTTTTTAATCATTAATTAATCATCTATTTTCTTCTAAATTCATCTTTCTCAAATCATCTAATCCAATTCTCAACATTAATTAAATAATTAATTTTATTTAATTAATTAACATTTAAATGATTATTTACCAATATTTAATCAATTAAATTCAGTTTCCTATAGTTTAAATCCAATTATTTAAACTTACTAATTTATTCTTCCAATTAAATTAATTTCAATTAAATTAATTTAATTTCATCAAATAAAGCAATTCTTAATTAAAAAGAATTCAATTA
>MU226972.1:289675-304985 GCA_018584345.1 Thuja plicata | reverse complement strand
TTGCGTTTCGATCATTTCGTTTAGTAGTTATTGCTTAATAGATTTGCATGCACTTGTGAACCTTGGCTACTAACCCCTGCCCTTGGAAAGCTGTGGGAAACCGGAGAGAGAGGCGTACAGAAAGAAACCCCTAATCAAAGGCAAAAAACAATGCCTAAAATTTAGCCTCCAGTCAAGCCCCCTTCCAAAAGACATATCCCTAAATCTAAGGCATGATTAGTGCCTAAAATTAAGCCCTTGAGGCTAATTCTGAAAATGAAACTAACCCTTCCATTTTAGGTCTCCTAATGTTGATATATCTTTTGATTTATATCCTTTTTAAATATATATCAACTCTTTTAAAAATACATAAAATACCTAAATCAATACTCATAAATCCTAGTCCATAACATAAACCCCAACTATACTTGCCTAAGAACCATACCTCATAGCATAGCCAACACTAAAGTTTAGGCTAATTAAGCCTAACTCGATTCATAGCTAATACAATGCAAATATAATATCTCCATCAATAATACCGTGATGGACTCCAATGGTTTATTAAATCTGGCATAGGTATTATTACTCATTTCATTTTGAAGTCTATCTTGTGGAGAAAATCTAGGGTTTCTTGCTGCTGGATGCCACCATGCTGCTGTTCTGCATTCATTATTGGGTTCTGTATGTTTGATGCTTGAGCTGGAAGTCTGTAAACAATGAGTTATCAGGCCATAATGTATGGCGCACTGCATATATTCTTATGAAGATTTCTTTTAAAACTTGAGCTCTTTATGCATGAACTATTCTGGAGTAAACTATCTGTAACATGCCATAAATATGGAATTATCTATGGAGCCTTCAAATGCTTGCTGGGGTTTTGTTACCATGACACATGGCATTGTCTATGTATCTTTTAAAGCAGTTTAGAGTTTCATGTTTCGCATAAAAATCAGGCTCCACCTCTTAACTTTGCATGATGTCGCTGTATTTGGGTTTTATTTGCTTTTGAGCATGAATCTCGGGCTTGACTAGAGTGCCATGGGATTCTCTCTATTATTGGTGTTAAATGCCATCACATATGGCATGTTTTGGGCTTGGGTCATTGGCTAGAGTGCACACTGTCATGCCATAAATGATGGCGCTATCCTCTACCAAACTCGAGCCTGTGACTATAGATAGACTTGGATTGTATTCAGGAAGTTGGCCTCCACTGCATAAACAATACAGATAAGTCACCATTTATGCCATATTATCACTCTGTCTTCTTTTATTTGAATATGCAGTTTATATTCCATATTTCAAAATGCTTGAGTTATGGGGTCTTTTCCTGCTATGCCGCCATGATTCCTACAATGATATTTGGGTTCTTTCATTGTGCTATGAGCTTAATATGCATCATGTATTTTGATGCTTTATTTTGATGATTTGATTTTAGGGCTTCACTATTATTTTTCTCTAAGCTGTCTTTGTGTCTTTTAAGAGTTGAGCTTGGGCTTTAGTGCTCTATCACTGGCTCACGACCTAGTGACTCATGACTATTGAAAGATTTTATCCTTAGTTATTTTTATGCACCAGTCTTGACACTCTTTTGTTATTGAACTGTGATGCTTGAGCACACAAAAAAAATAATTCTTGGTTCTTGTATTGTACCGTTTGAATCTGAGATCACTGTAACTTTCTTTTGTCTTCTGCATAGATCTTAAACAACAGCCACCATATTCTATTCTGTCAGTTAAGCTGTAGCTCCCCTATGGCCTTTGAAGATACATTTGAGAGAAAGCTTATGCTACTTGGGCTTTCCTTCAGGATTCATTGTGATTGTAAAAATAAACTTTAATCAATTTGATGTAGCAACATTCCCCTAAAATACAGCACGTCTGTCATTATATACCTGGCTGCATATTTTCAGGCTGTATCATTCTTAAGCATTTTGATAATGAGCACCAAAATATATGATTGAAAACTATTTTGATATTCTGTTTATCAATGATTTAGTTATGACAAGAATTATAGCATATATTTTCACTTTCAGCAATGAAATCTGTTTATGGGGTTCGAGCACGCGCTTGTGCCACCCATAAATAGATTTATGTAACCTTAATCTTGATATTTAGCATAAATTCAGCAAATGAACAATATCTGAACAACACACCATTCTATGAACATCATAATGAAAAGCTCACTACATCCCTTTTGATTCTTGACTGTGACAAATACTAGTCTGCTTTTGAATAATACACCACTCTGAATAGCTCAAAAAACATCAAAACAAACGCATTATGTTAGTGAACATGACCCAATGGTCAATTTTGTGCATCAATCAGACTATTGTTGTGCTCACTAGCCTAATGTTGTACTACTACCTTTTAACAGTGCTTTTCTCTTTATGTGCATACACACTTTGTTATTGCACTGAATACTAGAAATATATGCAGTTATGAAAGAATTTGATATTGTATGATGTTTTCATTCTTTTGCATTGCTTAGATCCTAATTAGATATAACAAATTTTTAACCATGATGTAGGACAACCCCTAAAGACCTAGAACTAGACAAATGCAGACTCAGATAGAGGACCAGAGGACTTGGACTAGACATGACATCCAGCTCCTGATATGCAGAGGACACTTCAAGGCAATGCAAAGGACCTACTCATACTCTATTTCATCTTTCTATTATGCCTTTGTACTCTTTTTATTGATTTGAAATATGAAAAATGAAAGAAAATTTGTAAATTACATTCAGTATGAATGCACAATGTAATGATCAATTATGAATTTGGCTATTTTGACATGTGATCAATACTTAGAGTATAATTTAAAATTTTGATATTGAATGCAATAACAAAAATGTTGATCCACATCACCTGAAAGACACTGTTAAATGAAAGCACCTTAATGCACCCTTTTCCTATTTGTCTATTATTCTGCATGATGAAAAATTTGGGTAACAATTCTGGTGACCTCTGATGGATGTCTTCTTGCTTGACATTGGGACCAATAGCCTAAAATAGTCCATTGGGCATTGAGTCTATTTTTCAGCTATGGAAACCCTCAACCTAATCTGTGAAGACAAGAAAACCATTTCCCAATGATTGAGGGTATGTCTATGATTTGAGGTAGGGAAGAAAAACTCCATTACCCCAATATGTAGATGTATCCTTGATCATTGAGGAATGATTTCCTTGTGTTTGCAGATTAGGACAACAACCTTGGAAGACCTTGCAAACTTGAAGACTTACTGAAAACTGGAAAAGTAAAACTAAAACTAACCTAACTGTGCTTGACAACACTTAGGGAAACTGGGAAACTAACCTAACCTATCCTAAATAGCCACAAATCCTGGTTAAACAAAACCATTCACTGATTGTGAAAAATAACTTCCCATCCTTTTAAGCTCACAATAATCCACATGCTTCTGGAAAGCTATCATGAGATGAACATAGGAGATATACATGATCATTTGCTTGTCAAGAATTAGATTGATATGAAATTTTCTTACTTGATCAAGCTGATTGTAAACACCATTATTTTGAAGAGAATCAGTAAACAACAATAGGACTTTACTTACTTGATCATACGGGACAACAAGGTGATTGAAATCTATCTCAGCTTTATCTTTTGAAAGAATATTATGCAAAGGTGCTGGTACAACTTGTACTTCTTTTCTAGCCTCGATCTTGTTCAAATTCCTAATAGGACAGCCTTGTCTGATAATGAACATGGAGCTTTCTTTGATAGATATAGGTTCTTGAGAAATTTCTTCAGTTTGATAGATCTGATCATCATGCTGGTTGGGAATAATCTCCTGCAGCTCGTAGGTGCTTTCTAGAAATGCAAGCTTGACATCAAGATGCAAGCAGAACTGCTCCATCTCGTCCCAAAAAAGGTCATCTTCTTCATCTTCCTTATTCATTTGTAGAAGAAGTATTTTATGATTAGCACAATTATTCTGATTTACTGAAATCTTCTTTGTCTTTTGTTGTTCATAAAGATCCTGCTTTAGATCAACAACCTTCCACTCAATGCTCTCTATTCCTTGTTCCAACTGAAAATACTTCTCAATTTGAAGTTGATAGCCTCTCTTGTATGTTTCAGCTATAGAAGCCAGAAATCCCATCTTTTGCTTAAGATCCTGTAGCTCTTTTTCTTTCTCCTCTTGAAATCTCTCATGAAACTTTTGATGAGCTCTCATTTCCTTTTCTTTCTGTAAATGAAATTCATTACCTCGATCAAACATGGCTTTTATCAAATTTCTTTGGTCTTGAACCAATTTTTCACAAATATTATTTTGAACTTCCAACTCTTCATAGGCATCCTTCTGAGCTTGCAACACTCCTTCATGAACCTTTTTTTGTTCTTCTAACCCTCCTGCAAGCTTGGCTTCATTTCTCTTGTATTACTCAGCAAGATACCTTTGATGACCCTGATCTTGCTGAGCCAATGCTTTCTGCTGTTGACTATGGGCTTGATAAGAATGCTCCTCTAGCTGCTTGTCTATCTCTTGTTGGAATTTAGATTCTTGCTGCCTTTTATTATCCTCAATCTACATAAGCATATTCTACAACATACTTGCAGTACCTCTATTTTGTGACACATTATCATTTGCAGAATGATGAAAATCATATTGGGATTGCTGACCTTGATAAGATTGAAAATGATTCTCTTGAATGATGGAAAACTTAGAAACTAACCATCTAGGTAAGCATACCGTCCTTGATAACATGAAATCTTTAGTCATCTGAAAGGCTAGAAATCAGAAGATAAAATAACATTGAAACATATCAACTTTTCTCCTTTTGAAACCGTAGACTTTCCTTCATGGATCCACTGGATATGTGAAATGTGACCTCTCTAAGGTCTAAATCTTGTTGGTAACACACCAAAACCAACAAGTGATGTAATGTAATTTGACCCATTCACTGAAGAACGTGTCCCACCAGGCATGCCAAAAACTGTTTAGGTTTAGAATTGTCACCCTAAATTAGGCATTAAGGCTTCATGGAAATTCTATCTGACAATGGAAACTTCCTCTAGCTGTGGGTGAACTATGGATGAGGAAGAGTCTTTGGATTCTAGGTAGACTGCTATTTGGTATGGAATATCACCTCCTGATTCGTAACTTAATGGGAAAAGGGAAGTAGGATTTAAAACTGAATGGGAAATGGGGTGATACACCTAAATGAAATCAGACTTTATTTGGAAAAAACTAATGCAGTAATCCTAACTCATATACCACATTTTGATACTTCGAATCTCTGGTCAACATATAGGTTAAAAGACTTGGCTACTAGGGTATACATCACAAATAACTTAATCAGTCAACAAACATACATATTCTTCATGAGGTCTAGATCTTGTCCACGTAGAGGAGGAAGAATAAACATTCACTTCTCCTAGCTACCAAAATGAATAACACTTATGAAGAAAGATGAAATATGATTCTGAAACCAAAACTCAAGAGTATATAGGAAAAATAGATCATCTGCTTTATTATCCTCCAAAAATCTGACAAGTAGGTTACAAATAGTATTTCCAAGGCATCAAGGAACAATGAATTCACTTTGAGCCTTTTTTCCAAGATCTGCAACTCAATGGATACAAAATGCATGGAAAAGTGGTATAGGAACAAAATAATTCACTAAAACCTCCTCTCCCCTGATTCTAAACCCCTAAACATGAAGTAAATAGTCCACTAAATAGCCCACATGGCTTATCTAAAAAATGAGATCTCCCTCCAAAAAGGTCTCCTAAACAGAAAGAAACTCCTAATCAAAGGCCAAAACAATGCCTAAAATTTAGCCTCTAGTCAAGCCCCCTTCCAAAAGACATATCCCTAAATCTAAGTCACGATTAGTGCCTAAAATTAAGCCCTTGAGGCTAATTCTGAAAATGAAACTAACCCTTCCATTTTAGGTCTCCTAATGTTGATATATCTTTTGATTTATATCCCTTTTAAATATATATCAACTCTTTTCAAAATACATAAAATACCTAAATCAATACTCATAAATCCTAGTCCATAACATAAACCCCAACTATACTTGCCTAAGAACCATACCTCATAGCATAGCCAACACTAAAGTTTAGGCTAATTAAGCCTAACTCAATTCATAGCTAATACAATGCAAATATAATATCTCCATCAGTAATACCACGATGGACTCCAATGGTTTATTAAATCTGGCATAGGTATTATTACTCATTTCATTTTGAAGTCTATCTTGTAAAGAAAATCTAGGGTTTCTTGCTGGTAGATGCCACCATGCTGCTGTTCTGCATTCATTATTGGGTTTTGTATGTTTGATGCTCGAGCTAGAAGTCTGTAAACAATGAGTTATCAGGCCATAATGTATGGTGCACTGCATATATTTTTATGAAGATTTCTTTTAAAACTTGGGCTCTTTATGCATGAACTATTCTGGAGTAAACTATTTGTAACATGCCATAAATATGGCGTTATCTATGGAGCCTTCGAATGCTTTCTGGGGTTTTTTTACCATGACACATGGCGTTGTCTATGTATCTTTTAAAGCAGTTTAGAGTTTCATGTTTCACATAAAAATCGGGCTCCACCTCTGAACTTTGCATGATGTCACTGTATTTGGGTTTTATCTACTATTAAGCATGAAGATTAGGCTTGATTGGAGTGCCACGGGCTTCTCTCTATTATTGGTGTTAAATGCCATCACATATGGCATGATTCTGGGCTTTGGTCATTGGCTAGAGTGCACACTATCATGCCATAAATGATGGTGCTATCCTTAACCAAACTCGAGCCTGTGACTGTAGATAGACTCAGACTATATTCAGGAAGTTGGCCTCCACTACATAAACACTACAGATAAGTCACCATTTATGCCATATTATCACTCTGTCTTCTTTTATTTGAATATGCAGTTTATATTCCATATTTTTAAATGCTTGAGTTATGGGGTCTTTTCGTGCTATGCCGCCATGACTCCTGCAATGATATTTGGGTTCTTTCATTGTGTTATGAGCTTAATATGCATCATGTATGTTGCTGCTTTATTTTCATGATTTGATTTTAGGGCTTCACTATTATTTTACTCTAAGCTATCTTTGTGTCTTTTAAGAGTCGAGCTCGGGCTTTAGTGCTCTATCACTGGCTCACGACTTAGTGACTCACAGTTGTTGAAAGCTTTTATCCTCAGTTATTTTTATGCACCAGTCTTGACACTCTTGTGTTATTGAACTATGATGCTTGAGCACGCAAAAAAAATAATGCTTGGTTCTTGTATTGTACTGTTTGAATCTGAGATCACTATAACTTTCTTTTGTCTTCTGCATAGATCTTAAAAATCAACCACCATATTTTATTCTATCAATTAAGTTGTAGCTCCCCTATGGCCTTTGAAGATACATTTGAGAGAACGCTTATGCTGCTTGGGCTTTCCTTCAGGATTCATTGTGATTGTAAAAATGAACTTTAATCAATTTGATGTAGCAACATTCCCCTAAAATACAACATGTCTGTCATTATATACCTGGCTGCATATTTTCAGGCTGTATCATTCTTAAGAATTTTGATAATGAGCACCAAAATATATGATTGCAAACTATTTTGATATTCCGTTTATCAATGATTTAGTTATGACAAGAATCATAGCATATATTTTCACTTTCAACAATGAAATATGTTTATGGGGTTCGAGCATGGGCTCGTGACACCCATAAATAGATTTATGTAACCTTAATCTTGATATTTAGCATAAATTCAGCAAATGAACAATATCTAAACAACACACCACTCTATGAACATCATAATGAAAAGCTCACTGCATCCCTTTTGATTCTTGACTGTGACAAATACCAGTCTGCTTTTGAATAATACACCACTCTGAATAGCTCAAAAAACATCAAAACAAATGCATTATGTTAGTGAACATGACCTAGTGGTCAATTTTGTGCATCAATCAGACCATTGTTGTGCTCACTAACCTAATGCTGTACTGCTACCTTTTAACAGTGCTTTTCTCTTTATGTACATACACACTTTGTTATTGCACTAAATACCAGAAATATATGCAGTTATGAAAGAATTTGATGTTGTATGATTTTTTCATTCTTTTGCATTGCTTAGATCCTAATTGGATCTAACACATTTTTAACCATGATGCAAGGCAACTCCTAAAGACCTAGAACCAGACAGATGTAGACTCAGACAGAGGACCAGAGGTCTTGGACCAAACATGATATCTAGCTCCTGATATGCAGACGACACTTCAAGGCAATGCAAAGGACCTACTCATACTCTATCTCATCTTTCTATTATGCCTTTGTACTCTTTTTATTGATTTGAAATATGAAAAATGAAAGAGCATTTCTAAATTACATTCAGTATGAATGCACAATGTAATGATCAATTATGAATTTGGCTATTTTGACATGTGATCAATACTTAGAGTATAATTTAAAATTTTAATATTGAATGCAATAACAAAAATGTTGATCCACATCACCTGAAAGACACTGTTAAATGAAAGCACCTTAATGCACCCTTTTCCTATTTGTCTATTATTTTGCATGATGAAAAATTTGGGTAGCAATCACTTTGTGAATACTTAACTTTTATGCATTACTGGTAGCATAGCCTTTGATTCATTGGTTCTTTGAATTATTTATCAGTATGTACATGACCATATAGATTATGTCAGGTTGAAATCAATGACAATATAATACATTAACTAATTTAATGTCTTGCATTACTTTCTGTGTCTTGGCGATCATCAATTTAACATCTTCAAACATTCAATCAATTATAGTTCATCAAGATAATGCAATCAATCATCTCCAACATGCAGAAGACCTCTTAAAGGCAATGCATGGACCCCTAGAATTTATTATGCTTCTATATTACTTTCATAATTGTATATGTTCTCTAATTTATTAATATGAAAGATGTAACCTTGAAGGAATACTTTTTTACTACATTCAGTTTGAATGCACAATGTAATGATCAATTGAATTTGAAAATTTGAATTTGATCAATACTTAGAGTACAATATTAGTGTTAACATGAATTAAAAAGCAATGTATTTCAACTTCATTAGATGAATATAAATATTAGAGGTGTACCTTTATGCAATCTTTTAATGTTTACAATTGTCATACTGCATGTTTACTTTATCTTCTGAATTCAATCAATTCTGCAACTTAGAACAACAACTATTCAATCCATTATTCAATGTAAACGTAATGTCAACTTACCAATTTAGTATGCAAACTAAATTGGTAACACCTACTTGATCCCAAATTGATCCCAAATCATGAAAAATGGACATGTTAGGCCTTCATAAAACAAATTAATTCTTTCAACACTCATGAACACAAAATTGAACACATATGACACTTATTGACAAATTGGTTGCAAGAAATGTTGCTTGAAACTTTTCTTGCAACTTGAAAACTTTTATAAATTTGGAAACTATCACCCTTATGACCCTAATTTCATCATGGACAATTTATTAAGACCTTATTACCAAAAGTTGACCTTAATTTCCTCTAGTTGACCTGTAGACTATTCCTCACCTTTTTCTTGTCACAAATGAAATCAGGATAGAATCATAAAATGCCTTCAAAGAGTTAAATACAATGATAAAGGAATGGAGATTTGTCAAGATGACAACTATGTTTTCAACTTTACAACAATATACTAAATGTAACCATCATTAAACTGAATGCAAGTGCTTTGGCAGGGAGTTGTGACTATCAACTGATTAGTAGAAGGGTATCTGGGTAGTGTGAGCATGAATGAGAGTAAGAGAAGAGTCTTAGATTTCATCTTTTTACTAATTTTAACATGTCTTTCTTGATCAAAATTTATGATCCAAATTAATGACTTAAACATGGAGATTACACCCTATGCCTTGCATAAACTCACCAAAGGTTTGAAAGGGCTTATACATGCTTAGTATGTTTGTTCTAGACCATGGAATGAGAGCGTAAGCTAGGAAAGTTACCCAACCCAAAGTCACCATTAAGAATAGTCACTTTCATTTATCCTACAAAGCCTCAACAAGGGTGTTCCCTATGGTTCTATGTCAATAGGCACCAATGACCTGAAGGTGTTTGACGCAAATTTCATGAGCAAGTTCCAAATTAGGATGTCCTGCAAATAATTCTTCCAAAATTATGGAAAAAAAGTGTCAATCACTGGAGTAGATCTATGGTGACCAAGTTTTTTTTCTCTTCAAAGTATGGATTTTTTTTTCATAGTCTTCTCTTCGTGAATTTGGTTTATATGCTCGTGAGTGTGTTAGGTTTCCAAGTTTGGCCATAGAATAAGAATAATCAATCATTTATCAAGAGCACAAGGAAAAACCACCAAAGTGATCCCCAAATGAGTGTGAAATTGTATGAATATACAATTGTTAACACTATATATAGGCCCCATTGTAGCAAGAGTGTGACCTTGCAATCATACTCTTGGTAAAGCATAATATAGTATCAAAAGAATTTCACCAAGACATAAGAGAGATAAGATCACACGAATCCCCCAAGACATAGAATCTTATTGGTTTGAAATATCAAGATAAAAGTAGCAACATGACTGGCATAAGTTTTACAAACATGGAGCATGAAAGAACAAATAAGCAATATGGCATGTAGGTCTAGTAAGGATTTGTTACTAGGAGCCATGTTAAAAGTGTATGCCCCCATGTTAAAATAGTTTTTATGTCTTTAGTGTTAGGATAGAATCATAAAAGGCCTTCAAAGAGTTAAATACAATGATAAAGGAATGGAGAGTTGTCAAGTTGATAACTATTTTGTCAACTTGACATAAATATACTAAATGTAACAATCATTAAACTAACTGCAAGCGGTTTGGCAGGGAGTTGTAACTTTCAACCGATTAGTAGAAGGGTATTTGGGTAGTGTGAGCATAAATGATAGTAAGAGAGGAGTTTTAGGGAGTTTGGTAGAGTAATGAAGTTTAAATCAACAAACTTTAAATTCCTTGCAAACTATCTATTCTCTGTCATAAGGACACAGTCACTGTGTTCATGTTCATAAACTCTTCATTCTATGCAATATTGATTGGGAATCAACAATTGATTTGAAGACACCATGAATGTATAAGAATCCCCCACTTACTATGCTTAATGTGACTTGTGGGGAGAGTCTAAAACATGTATGATATGTGCCATATGTGTTTGGTTGCAGGGGTATGGAGGGATTGAAGATGAAGATCTCTGATTGAAGAGATATTGTTGATTAAGGGCACATGGTGGTTGGACCAGTCAAGGTCTGAGATTTCCACCCAAAGGAGGGCCACTTTTTATGACTTGGTATGTCATGATAGGTTACTTGGATGGTGTAGCATCCATTGGTAGGAGCTGGAAGTGTTTGGAAGTGTCTTGTTGACAAAGCCCTAGGCTAGTGCACCTGGGAAGGAGGGTTTGCTGTATCTAATGGAAGGGTATTCCAGAAAGATATATCATATGGAGGCTAGGAAAAAGAGGTTCCAAACATTTTTTAGTCAACATGGTCCTCAAAGAGACTTCAATTTCTTTCTAGGCCAGGTGTATGGTGGAGGAGCACGTAGCCATTTTTATACCTCCTAATATAATGATCATCTTTTTATGTTTTGGTTTGTGTAAAATAAGGTCCCAAGGACCATTTTTAAGGTATTTAAATTAATCCATGTCATGGAAGGTCATAGTTGGTCCAAAATGTAAAACTGTACCAAAATTGTCAATATTTCTTTGTGAAAGCAAAAGTTTCCAATGAGGCTTCCATGGAACTTTATGATGTGATAAGGTTAAATTAGCCTATTTTAGGAATATGTAGGTTATTTTATGTTTTTATAAAGTGTTTTTCTATTTATTTTTTCACAAAATGCAAGAATTTCAAAAGTTGCACAACAATTGTTGAGCAACTTTTCAAATTTAAAAAGTTGCTTAACAAGGGTCATTTAGTAACAAGTTATTTCCAATGGTACCAGGATGAAATTTTTTGTTGGAATCCATTGATATTATTGAAAACATGTTATATAGACCTTAGGGACTCGAGGCATAAGTGTTGATGCAATATGAAAAAAATTTGATCAATAAAGATACATATATATCCCAAAATTATGAAATTCTATACACAATCAACCAAATAATCCAAGTTTAAAAGATCCACCCTAGGCCACACAATGATCTGATTTCTTATTTTAAAAAAATAATTAAATATCTATTGAGATGAGAAGAAACACATGCTTCCTACTACTACTCCCTTTAAACCAATTCTTACACTAACACATTCAATCATTTTAATTAATTAAATTAATCTAATGGACATAAATTTTATTTGATATCCTTAATTCCTTTAATACGAGTACATTCAAGAGTACCCATTCATATCAATAATCTCATACACAATAATCCTTTTAAGTGGTTCAATTGAGATTATAATATACTCCATTCTAATCTCACATTGTATCCTACCCCATATAATATTATTAGATTTACATTAAGAACTATACATATTAGTATTCTTGTAACATTTCCTTTGCATTAAAATCTAAAACTTAAAACTAATATTATAAACTTACATTCATATTACCCAACTATTCCATTAAATTCTACAATAATCTCATCATCTATATACTATTATAGTCAACCAACTAGTAATATTGTTTGTTTCATACAACTAAAGTAATGCACACATAAAACATTAAACATAGGTTTCTTTGTACCTCATTACTACATGAATTCATTTCCATAATACTCATCTAGGATCTTAACCATTCACTTGTAATCTAGAAATGTGTACATTTAATAAGAATCCATTTTATGACAATTTTAATTCAATCATTAGGATGGAAAAATTGGTTTTAACTCTCTCAGTCAATTTGAGGAAAATTTTAAAAGGTGGTTGGTTGATGTTTGGGTCTTGTTGGTTGTATTTCTAGTCCTAGTTTGGCTAGTAAAATTTTTGATGTTCCCTATCAGTAAGAGCCTTTAAAATGTCAAAATCTACTTGTTCTTACCAAAGTATTTCCATGCAAATAATGATTTTAGGCCTTTAAACCAGTGAAGTGTTAAAATCCTATGTTTTAGGTCATCCCTTGTTTGAAATAGGTAAAACCCTAAGCCCTTAAGTCTTCTTAAGGTTCAGAATTTAAAAAGCCCTAATTTCCAAGTCAGGGTTATGTTTTAAAGTTACCTTTTTTGAGCCTAAGTTATGAAATAAGCCAAGTGCCTTTTTAGATGGGTCGCCAAGTCTCTGAATGATATAAGAATATTATGTTATATTTAGAGACTCAACGGAATGCCTTTGTCGCATTGTCTCCAAGAGAAAAGGAATATGCCTAAATAATTAAGAGATTAAGTGACAACCGTTCATCTGGTGAAGGATCTAATGGTGGTTGGGAAGTCTCGGAATGAACCCTGCAGTTAGAAAAATGTTTCACAAATTTGATTTCCTTTGGTCACAGTGTCTCCAGATCAAATGTAAGTTAAGTGGTGAGTTTAAAAGATACATAGTTTCCAAGTCTTGGAATAAAAAGTGAGTTAAGTTAAAGGATTAAGAGACTTGGAGACAACCGCAAAAAGAAAAGAGTATAAATAGTTATCGCGTAGTCTCTTATCAATTCAGACAAGCCAACATCCTTTCAGTGATTAGGAGACAAGCAGTAATAAAGAGACATGTGTTCCAAAACTTAAATGAATAAAGTATGTAGTCACATAGTCTAAGAATGTGAAATTAGTCATCTGGAGAATAGGAGACTAAAGGGAATATTTCATTCTTGTCGCTAGGTCTCCAAGGGTATTATGGTTTTTATGAAAGATTCAGATACTTAGGGGAGCCATTGGATGATGACAGATGAGAGATCAGTGGTTGTCGGGAAGTCTCCAGATTAAAGATTAAAGGTAATTTCATTAAGCGACTTGGAGATAGAAGAAATTATAATGTTACATTATACTATAGTTGCCAAGTCTCCAGAATGAATTAAGTTGATAAATTAAAGATATCATGTGCTTAAGTCGCTAAGTCTCGAGTATAAAATGGTTAAGTTATAAACAGCTAGCGATTAAGCGACATAGGCTTAAGTCGTGAAGTCTCACAAAGCATAAATATGATTCAGAGACTTAGCGATAAGTGTTCGATTAAAAGGGAATCTACGGTGGATGGTGTGTCACATGATAAACTTAGAGTTAGGAATTGCTTTCAGTGACTTGGGTTTCTTTAGTCATGTGATTTCCAGGAGTTGACTAAGGTTAAGCTAAGGTAAAGTGATACATGTTGTCGCCAGATCTCTAGAAGAAATCATAGTTAAAAGAAATGTTGAGCGACACAGAGACAAAGCATGGTCGCTAGGTCTCCAGATAAAGCAAATGAAAAATACAGTGAAGAAGAGTTAAAGTTGATGCTGACATATTACGGTTGAAAAATCACTAGCCAATAGGAATGCAGAACAATTATGACAAAGTGGAAAGGTTGCTGAAAAGAACCAATCACGTCAGTTTGTAACCTTTGATCAATTTTAATAAGATTTTTTATGAATTTATCATTCATTCGAATTAGATTTCCTATCATGATCAAAGGCTACGGCTAGAAATCAATATTAATGGAATAGTATGTAAAATTGAAGACAAAAATGATGGATTTTTTAATAATGAGCTATGTACCTTGATCATTTTATCATAAATAGATGATATCATTGCTTTATTTTCACTTACCTTGCATTCAAAATTTTAGAGCGGAGAATTTGCCAAGCTTTATGTGTTTGAGAAAGAGGGAGAACAGTTGCCTATGAGAAGAGTGATTTAAGCAAAGTTTGCTACAAAATTCAAGGTAATTGGTGTGATTTTCAATGCTCTCAAATTATTTTCAATACATTTTAGTTCAGAGTAAGGGTTTCCTGTGATAGATTTGTTTCAATATTGGTGTCAATAATTGAAGCAGAACAAAATAGAACAAGATGAGTCAAGCACAGAGTGTGGCCTCCTCAAGTGGAAGGAATGATGAAGTAGATTATGATGCCAAAGGAAAAATGAATTATTCAGATGAGTTCCTAAAGTTATTCCCAGGTTCTGTTATCCAAAATCTAATCATACAACAAAATAGGCACCAAAACAGAAATTTTCATGTTATGTTACCCAATTAAAACTACCTTACAGTTTTTGATGATTTACATTCACTTACTACATTTATTATCAGATATTTATGTACTCTAAGTATTTATCAAATCATTACATATTCAAAATTCATCATTGATCATTACATTGTGCATTCATAAGAATGTAGTACAAATTTCCTTTGATTCATATTTCATGTTTCAATAAACATAGTACATTGCAAATGAAAGTAAACAACTG
>MU226972.1:252231-289575 GCA_018584345.1 Thuja plicata | reverse complement strand
ATCCCATATTTTATAGGAACCGGCCTAGAATCTGGAGATTCCTCTTCACTCATAGTCTACCCACAGCTAGGAGAGGTTTCCATTGTGAGGATGGAATTGTTGTGTAGCCCTAATGCCTGAGTTAGGGCGATAATTATGAGCCTGAACAGGTTCTACACAAAATAAGAAGTCAAATGCTGATAACCTGGTTGATGAGTTAGTCAACATTAGAGATGTGAAGATACTAGGAACAACAAGTTATTCTCTATTCAATTATTTCTATAAAAATTGTGATGGAGTTGTTCCTATCTCGCACCCTTGGACATGTGGAGTAGCTAGATTATTAGTTCTTGATGTGTTTGTAGATACTGATTTCATTTTAGCCCTAGCGAACAACTATGATGAACTTAGCAAAACAATTAAGAAAAATGATGGGACTGTGTTACTTGCTTTGAGTAGAAATTCATTTATGCAAGAATTTAACCTCTATTACCAAACATCAGCTGAAATTAACCTAAAGAAACAAGAAGAGAGGTATGAAAGGCAGTCTGGGGTTGTTAGGAATATGATAAAGAGGCACATGCCTAAAGAAACAAGAAATTATGTTTCCCCAATACCAGGTTTGGCACCTTATTTTTACAAAGATATGAACCACTACATGAAATACATTTCCTATGCATTGTGTAGAGTGCTAGGGAGGGATGGAGGTGCAGAAAGGATAAATGAAAGTATTTTGATGATTACCTTGGACATACAAGATGTGTATACAAGCACTAGTTATGATTATATCTAGTATATTATTGATAGGATGCATGAGGGTTTTGTTGCTATCAAGAAGAAGGACAAAGAGCCCAAGTTTTTGCATTATTCTATTTTGATGCATTTATTGCTTTATTTCAATTACCCCATAATGGATATATAGAATTTGAACCCCCAAAGGTTCCACTTCAATCAGCCCAACCTCATTCAATTCTAGATTAGAGTGTGGAACTACACTGCTAAAGAGTGTGATTTCTATGGATTGTATACCCCATAATGCAAAGCCTAGGAGTGAACAAGACTAGGTTTCCTGCAAAAGTTTTGTAGCTTTTGAGGCCATTTGAGTACGTTGATAAATGGCCGGGTGATCACAATTGGGGTGATTTATACCTAGGAAACAATTTTACCATGATAAAAGTATATGGATGTTGACATCCTCCTCACATTCTCCCATATCATGTTCCAACTAGGATAGCCGCAATAGAATTTATCTGGTAGCTAATGTTGACAGATAAAGAACACTTGGCACCACATAGAAAGGGGACATTTACCCCTAGACAGTTCAAAGTATATCAGTTTACCATTGGAAAGAAAGCCATAGATCCAATAAATTATTGGATTAGTCATTACAAGATGAGTGTAGCCTTGTGCAGATACAATGACATTGAAGGATTCATCGTGGGAGAAAAGAAGCTGTTAACTCCTACCATACCATATAACTATATACATGAAGAGGGTATGGAGGAGGATACTATCAGAAACATTTTGGAAGAAGAAGAAGTGATGAGAAGAGAAGATAAGGTCCAAGAACTTATGGACTTGGAAAGACAAGTCAAAAGAAAGGGGATGAGTTTTGGAGGGTTCTACCCTAATTTGCCTTATCTCAAGAGGATAGATGCAATGATTGAAAATCATACACGTCTATGCAATCAACTAGAAGAAGCACTAGTGGTACCAAAAAAGGGCCACAGAGAAAATTCAAAGTTTGAGTATGATGATAACAGTGATCAAGGTTGTCCTTCTCCTAGAGCTTACCCAGATTACCAAGCAGTGCCTTTAAAGATTGCAACAGAAGGGCAGGAGTATGTTGTTGACCTAACATAGGTCCCAGAGCATGAGACTACTATTGAGCCTACATTCAAAAGGAAAAAGGTTGATATTGGTGAATCATCATAGGCTATAACTTATGTAAGAAAAGAAAAGAAGAAGGATAGAGTGAGTGCCCTTATTCCTGGTAATAGAACTTATGATCACCTATTAAGGAAAGAAGTTAGAAAAGGAAAGAAACTACAACATGAAGTTGAAGAGGATATTGAGTTACCTCTTTTAACTGGTATTGATGAGAGGGTGATTCATCAACAAAAGTTTCTTGATGATGACAATTTCATCAAAACCCAGGAGTTCAAGGATTTCCTTAGATGGAATAAGAAAAAGGTGGTAAGTGAACAACTCAGATTGGAAGGAGGAGAACCAATAACTAATGATGCCCTCCTAGCCATACAAAACTATGATCCTGAATCTAAGGATATAACTCCTAAGGAGGCCAATAAATTGGTAAAATAAAGTGGTATGTTTCTTGCTGAGGGTTGGGAGCTTGCCTCTGCTTTCATAATTAAGGAAATGATTAAGGGATTTGGATATAATCCAAATTCCCAAGTAGTGGCAATGTGGAGCTTGGCTCCTAAAGATAAGAAACTAGCTTTACTAAACTTTCAAGAGAGAATGGAAGGTAATCAAATGGTGTGGTCAATTCACAATACTAATGACATGGAGATTTCTCAGATCTTGACCTATTGGGCATAATTAAATGAAGATAAAATGAAATATTTGTCCCAGGGATGTGATACTTGGATAAATGAGGTTAGTGCTATAGCCAAAGATAGGGAAATGTGCTACATTAAGATACATGCTTAGGAGAATACAATTAGGGATTTAACTAAGCAATTAATGGAAAAGCCAGAAGTTATCCCTGCCTCACCCAAAGAAAGAACAGATGCAGAGGTCTAGACAGAGTCAATAGGGGACAATGCATAAACAAAGGAGATAATCAGTGAGAATAATAAAATGATTTTAAGTGCATTAATGAGTATATTTCAGCACATGATTGTTATCCTGAAGGATAAAACTGATCTATTTTTAAATGCATATAATAAAATGCCTACTCTGCATGCTGAGGTGATTAATTTCATTAATATTTTGAATCCCTATTTTGCTAATTATTCTAGTAGAACACAACTTTTTGAAAGGCTAGCTTCTCTACAACCACACAAAAGTGATTTACCAGAAATAGTTATTGAGGCTGGTGAAGAGATAGAAAAGATAAATGTAACTTTACCTTTCTTCAAAGGTAAACTGAATCAGATTGAGGCTAGGTTGAGCATTTTTGGAGCAGATTTCAATAGATTCATTCCTCCAATCAAGGTAGAAGACAAACAGAACAAGGCCTTGGTGGTTTGGAGGGAAGAGTTTGATAGCAAGTTGACTAGTGAAGAGGCATTTATTACTGATGCAAAGTTAGATATGGACAGATATAATAGAATTCTAGATGAAGCCATTAAGGCTGAAATTGACATCAATAAATTCTTAGCAGATGTCAAGAGTATAACGGATGCCAGGTGGGATAGACAGAAAACAAAACTACAGAGCATTCAATGTTTTAATTGGCCTGTCAAGGATGATGTAGCAGCATGGGATTCAATGACCAAACCAAATAAGAAGAAGGCTGCCACAGTAGAGATTGATATTATTGATGAGGATTAGATGGACACACGGCGCCTACTCTATGAGCATAGGAAGGTTAGTAATCACAAAGGACAAGTGTAGGTTAGCTTGTAATGGAGGTCACTTGGTCTCATTGCAAATATTTGATGCTATCCTGAATATAAATAGACAAAGGCACCAAAGTTCACATAAAGACAAATGAGAAGATTAGATTTCATCCTTTGTTTTTGTCCTTCCACTGCTTGGACTATTATTGTCTTTTGTTTTATCTGTATTTAGGGTTAGGTCTCCAAATCATCTGAATCTTGTTGCATCATTCTCTTAAGGACTCCAAGATGATTTGAAACCTATATATATGATGTATTTTGTAACCTTTTGGAGAGAGTTGGAAGATTTAATAGAATTACAAGGCAAACTAAAATTTGTGTCTGAACCTTTGTACTATTTGTCCATCTGAATGTAATTGAATCTTTTAAGATATTAATATAATTATCTTGCAATCTCTTATCTTCATCTGAATTGTCTCTTTGCATTTTTGTTATTGTTCTTGTATGTTTATCTGTAAGGCAGTTAAGTATACTGATCACAAGGTGGTTATGCACTTGTAAGTTTCTTCAAGGAAGGATTAAAATGTTGCAAGTAACCCAGGGAACATAGCATAAGTTTAAGGATTGGATGATAAAATTGTAGGAAGAGGATAGTCTACAAGGTATTTTATCTTTGCTACAAGTGTTATATTGATCACCTCATTGTGGAGTTTTACAAGATATTGACTCATAGCCCAATGATTGGGCACTGGTTCTTATTTTCTAAGTGATTGATTCATAATCCAATAATTTCAATTTACTTACTTATACACAATACAAAATAGATAGTTCCATTCAAGTGATTGTATTCATTGGATATAGTTCAGTTTGTTGATTCTTTTAAGATAGGATCATTAGGTTACCCCTCCTAATATCAAAAGGAAGAAGGATTAATATCCTTAAAGCACTACTATTTGTTGTTATCCTTTCAAAAGTTTTCATGGTTAAATTCTGTGTTAAGTTGTTATCAGTTTCATGCAGAGTAATTTATAAGATAATACTGTAAATAAGTAGAAAATTAGTATCCACATTTACTAATATTGTAAGAAAACAATCATATATAGGTAATACCTTCTTGGGTCTTGTGGAACCTAAAAAGAAGGAGGTGATAGTAGTTTCCCCAGATATTATCATAAACCCTCATCAATTAGAGTTTTATCTTGCTTGAGTTAGAATATTCAAACATTGGGAATCATAGAGTTAATCAAGCATTAGTTGAAGGTTCAGCAAGAAAAAACCCTAACAGGTCTAAAAGAGACCCATGTTCATTGTAATGATAGAGAGGAGTACGGTTTTGTTCAAAGTGATAAGGAGATAGAAGTTTTGAATCAATAAAATGATGTTTTCACTGCACTTTCTCTGATTTTCTGCCATAAACAGTCATTGTACATGCACTTTCTTCCATCTTAATGTGTTTATCTTGAAAGCTTATTGTTAATTATTGAGTATACACAAAAATTGCATCATGGAGATCATGAGTCACCTTTGAGGGAGAGTTAATTGAGAATACACCTAGTGGATATAGATCTAGAAGAGGTTCTTAGAAATGTTGAAAACATGACAAAAAGGTATGATATATATTATTATTTTTGCAACAATAGTTCTAATCATAAGGTAGCACCCATGTCACATGAAGGTAATGATGTTGTTACCAGCAAGAATATATTGAAGGTCAAGCCCTTCATGTGAAAGGATGATTGTAAGTTCAAAAACTGACATGAAATTTCAAATGCCATGCAAAGTATAGGAAGGACTTTAAGGTTGGAAAGTCAAGATGCAAGTCAAGTGTGAAGACAAGGTGATTTTAAGAGAAGATGAAAATTTTCAAGTACAAATTCATGAAGAAGGATGAAGGCCAAGACATCAAGTTAAAAGTTATTTCAAGTACAAGAAGTTTCAAGAACACTTCAATGAGAATATTTCCAAGACAAAGAGAATGGAAAGATGGAGTTCAAACAAGATAAACATGCTATGTTGGCACACCTTCATTACCACCATTCTAGTTATTCCAAGTGGAAAGAGAAATGCATTTAATGTATTACACCTAGTGAGTTATCTCATCGGTCAATCCTTAAAAGGATATGTATTGAAAAAATGTAATTTTTTCATTGGCCCATGGATAGGTGCCTTATTTTAATTGGTTGACATTTAATTCTTGTAAGTGGTAGTTACAGAAAACCCTAATTAGGGTTGTGTTGGCATAATCTTGGTCCTTTCTAAGTAGTTCATTTGGGAGAGGGCATCTAGGATTGATCACTTGATGCAGTAACAACATGAGGAGACCATGCTGCTATAAAAAAAACATCGGATAGTGACCAACATAAATGAAATTGATAATAAGGCATGAAGAAACATTAAAACCCCAAGTATGCCAAGACAGTGAAAGAAAAACCATGGCTCATGTCAAATTATACAAAATATCTATAATAAAAAATAGGTTGAAGTTTTTACCAATCCACACACAAGTCACGACATGTGACAATTCCAAACAAATTCACTAAGGGTTTCTTATACCAAACCATAGCCTTGAAGCCCAAAAATGATACATATCTTTAAAAATACAAAGGCTATGGTTCGCGGATAGAGATAAAATATGCATAGAATAAACCCTTTTTTCTTTCTATATGATGATGCACATTGTAAAAAAAGAAACAAATTTGTAAAAAAATATATGTGGGTTCGAACATTAAGGTCATGATAAAATCATAGCCGACCAAAACTATGCAAAGATTTCATTTCATGACATGAAGAGGATGTTTTTTGCATATAAAAGTACGTACCTATGAATTCTTGATATGTGCTATGTGTACCACTATTCAAGGCTTCACAACATTTGGCTTCCAAGGAATGTGGCCAGCTTCCGTGCGCAGAGCTACATCCTTTGGGGCACTGCTTTTGTGCGATAAAATAAAAATGAATTTGATCATTTGTATTTTTTTTAATGTGTGCCCGAAACTGTCAGAATTGTGATAGTATCGAGAACACATTAAAAAAACACCAATTTCATAAGATTTGCCCCTCCGTTGTAAATTATTGTCGAAAAATAGGCCCAAATGTATTAGTGAAATACTTAAAATTTTTCAATCACAAACTCATATCAGTTCTTTGAACAACACAACATCAAAAAAATAATAATAGAATGAACACCATATTTTCACATAAAAAACCCAATGTAGTAAAAACAACAATAAGAAATTTTGGAACATACAAATTTTGCATAATTTTTTTTCTAAAAGTGCCTACTTGAAAAACCCAAAACCCTAAATGTTATTTTTTTCTCAATTTAGCTTTATTTTATTATCAACCTTATATTTTAGCCCTTAGTTAAAAATTCATGTTCCATGGTGTTATAACACTAAGTGTTTTTACATCATATAGTATCCTCATGTGTCCTCTTATGTAAGGTTCTATCACTAATATATCTCTTATGTCTTAATTACAAGACCCCAATACCCTTATGAGTCCTAGCCAACATCTTGTTTCATGTGTTTGTCTCCATGTGCAAAACAGTCAACTTAAGTAATAGGTCCATTGAAGTAACTTGTTCATGAGTGTTTGCGAGTCCACCGATCTATCAATGAAGTGTGCATCATCAAGTACAAATAATTAAGCAATATCGTTGGAACCTCTTCATATCAATGGGAACCTTCTTCAATCCCATCGATCTTTTGATGAATAATGTAGTCATATGTAATGAAGGACAAATTCATTGAGGGGACTTCTTTATATTAATGGGATCCATTTTTGGTCCCATCGACCTACCAATAAGTAGTGCAGTCATAAGTGAGGAGAATGATGTTCAACACCCACTACATTATCAGTCACCACAATATCAAGAATATCCCACTTGGAGACTGAAAACCAGATGTCAATGTAGTATGTGCAACTCCCACTGGATAAAAGGCTTTGTTGTGTATTAAATCCATGATCATCAGTCAAGAAGGCCAATGGAAGCTGAGAAAGAAGCCAACTTCTCCTTGGGGACTGCCTTCGTGAACATGTTTGCAAGATTTTCACTTGTGTGAATCTTTTCAAGCTGTGATTGGCCATCCTCCAAAATAGACCTTATAAAATGGTACCTAAGCTATATGTGCTTTTTCCTTGAATGAAAAGCAGAATCCCTTGCAAGATGAATGACACTCTGGCTATCACTGTACAATGGGCGGTCTTCCTGCTTCTGACCCAATTCCTCTAGAAAACATTGTAACCAAATCATCTCCTTTCTAGCTTTTGTAGCAATTACATACTCAACTTTAGTGGTTAAAAGTGCATTAACCTTCTGCAATCTAGAAATCCAACTGACTGCAGTACCCCCTACAATGAAAAAATACCCTATACTACTCCTCCTTGTATCAATATCTCCTGCCAGATCAGAGTCAACAAATCCACACAGAGAAAACTTGGATCCTGTGAAACATAATGCCTTTGTAGTAGTACCTCCCAAATATCAAAGAAATCTAGTTGACAACATTCCAATGTTCCATACCCGGATTGCTCATATACCTGCTGACAACTCCCACTGCATGAGAAATATCTGGCCGTGTGCATACCATTGCATACATCAGACTGCCAACAACCGATGAATATATGATGTTAAACATTTTATCTACCTCTTCTTGTGCCTTTGGGCACATTTACTTAGTCAATTTGAAATGAGTAGCCAAAGGTGTACTGACTTCTTTTGCATCCTGCATTTTAAATCTTTTCAACACCTTCTTTATATACTCACTTTGGTACAAATTCAAGGTTCTATTTTAATGTCCTGTGTAATCCTCATACCAAGGATTTTCTTAGCAACACCCAAATCCTTCATAGCAAATGACCTTGCTAATTTTTGTTTAAGTTCATTTATTTGTTGCATATTGGACCTATCAACAAGCATGTCATCAACATAGGGTAACAGGATAACGCAACTCCCACTATCCAATAGCTGAAAATATACATAGTGATCATAATGACATCTATGGTAACCTTGTTCAACCATGAAACTCTCAAATTTTAAATACCATTGGAGGGGTGCCTACTTTAGGCCATACATACTCTTCCTTAACCTGCACACTAAATTCTCCTTACCCTTGACCTCATATCCCTTTGGTTACTGCATGTAAATTTCCTCCTCCAAATCTTCATGGAGAAAAGCCATTTTAACATCTAGTTGTTCAAGATGCAAGTCATCTGCAGCCACAAGACTTAGTACAGTTCTAATTGAAGTCATTTTTACAACAGGGGAGAATATTTCATCAAAATCTATACCCTTTTTTCTGTGCAAAACCTTTTACCACAAGTCTGTCCTTATACCTTTTCTTTCCTCCATCTTCCTCCTTCAGCCTATAAACCCATTTGTTAGCAAGGCTCTTTTTCCTTTAGGTAAATGGACTAATTTCCAAGTCTTATTTTTCAACAAGGATTCCATCTCCTCTTACATTCCCAACTTCCACTGTTGTTTGGCATCCACTTGCATTACTTCTTCATATTCTTCTGGTTCACCAGAATGAGTCAATAAAATGGAATACAAAGAAGGAGAAAACCTTTCAGGAGTTCTACTAGACCTTTTATAATGTCTAACACTTATAGGAGTTTGTGGGATAACCTGTTGTTGCTGAGCATCAGGTACCAGTGGAATTTCATTTTTAGGAGTCTCATCCAACACCACATATTCTTGTTTGACATGTGCATGCTTCTTTTCCTACAACTGTTCTTTATACATGTCCTTCTCATTGAATATAACATTTGTACTTCTAATTATTTTAAGATTTTCAAAATTCCATAACTGATAACCATAGTCATCTACTCCATATCCAAGGAAGGTACATTTTTGAGATTTAGCATCAAGCTTGGTTCTATTTTCTTTATCAACATGGAAAAAAGCTTCATAACCAAAAGTTTTCAGAAATGAATAATTTACCTTTTTACCAGTCCATGCTTCCTTTATAATACGACCATCCAAAGGGGATAAAGGTCCTCTATTTATCAAATAGACTATAGTATTTACAACATCTTCCCAGAAATGAAGGGGCAGTCCAACATGCAATCTCATGCTCCTTGTACGTTCCATGATTGTCCTATTCATTCTTTCCAACACACCATTTTCTTGTGGGGTTCCTGGAATTGTCTTCTACCTTCAAATTCCATTGATATAAAAATAATCTTCAAAGGCTATGCTACAATACTCACCTCCATTATCAGATCTGAGACACTTTAACTTCTTTCCTGTGTCATTCTCAATCAAAGCTTTCCATTTCTTAAATGTTTCAAAAACATCAGATTTTTTTTTTAGGAAATATACCCATGTTTTCCTTGTTAAATCATCTATAAAAATAACATAATAATGAGAGCCACCAAGATATGATACTTGAGCCGGTCCCCATACATCCGAATGCACTAACTCTAACTTTTCACTCTTCTTTTCTTTCCCAACTCTGAGAAATCTGACTCTTTTTTGTTTACCATAAACATAATTTTCACCCCTTTCTCACTCATGTTCCCAAGCCTATGGTTCCACATTTTTAAATATGTTCTTGCAACATCTATAGTAGCTTTCCCTACATTAACATTATCAGTAGCAGCTAAGGTAGAATAAGTGTTACCAGTGCACAGATATAATGTGCCTATCTTCACACCTTTAGCTACTACTAATGAACATTTAGTGACCTTCTAGACATTGTCTGTAAACATGAATATGTAGCCTTCATTACCCAGTTGTCCTACATAAATTAAATTTATTCTTAAATTATGGACATGCCTTACCTCTCGCAGTATCCAGTCATTTCTGTTTGGCAACTTGATCTTTATTTTCCCTTTCCCAACAATACGATAGGTCTCATCATCACCCAAATATACCTTTCCAAAATTACCTTGAACATAATCTTGAAAACATTTTCTATGGGTTGTAGCATGGAATGAAACCCCAGAATCAATTACCCAGGAATCATTAACATTATCCAAACATAAAATTAAAGCATCTTGTAAAGTATTACTTGCAACATTAGCTTCCTTATTGTCATCTTCATTTCCATCTCCTTGTTTGTTTTTCTAAGACCAACAATCTTTCTTCAGGTGACCATGCTTTCCATAGTACCAACAATCTTTCTTTCCTTTAGATTCAGAACGTCCTTTCTTTGACTTCCCTCATGACTTGTCATGCAAAGGGCCTTTTCCTCTTTCACTTGTTCTTCCTCTATTCTCCACATTTAAAGTGAAACCTGATGAGGTTGAAGTTTCACCTATGCTTTTCCATCGCATTTCCTTGCTTAGGATAACACCAACAACTTCACCAAATTTCAAAGTATTTGAATTGGAGACAAAGTTGCTTACAACCATAACCAAGCTATTCTAGTTGTCTGGCAAAGAACATTAAATTAAGAGAGCCCTAACCTCTTCATTAAATGAAATTTGTATGGATGAAAATTAACTGGTGACTTTATTAAATTCATTTAAATGATTCGCTATAGATCCTCCCTCATCCATTTTCATATTAAACAAACACTTCATAAGAAATACCTTATTCGAAGCTGAGGTTTTCTCGTATAACTTAGCCAATGTCTCCATCATCTCTATGGTCATTTTTACCTTTGATATGTTGAATTTTATAGATGGTACAAGGCACAATCGAATAGATCCCAGTGCCTTCCTATCCAAGATCTCCCAGTCCTCTTCTAACATAGTTCCTTGTTTCTTGGTTTTTCCTTCTAATGTCTTCCACAGATCCTTTTGATACAAATAATCTTCCATCTGCATTTTCCATAACTGAAAATTCTGGTTGTTGAATTTTTCAATCTTGAATTTGGAATCCTCCATTTCTCCTACTCAAATCTAAAAGTCCTATCAACCTATAACAACAAACCTTGCTCTGATACCAATTGTTAGGGTTTGATAGATCTGGAACAATATAAGAGTAAACATTTATATGTAGAAAAAAAGAAGAATAAAAATGAACATAGATAACACACAACTTTAACGTGGTTCACCCAAAACCTAGGCTACGTCCACCTACATAGCCGTCCAACCTTTCTTATTATCCATAAAAATAGTACACCAACATTTCAATGCATTATGCATCTCATCCGCTTATAACATGCGTTTTAGGGAAACCTCTTACATCAGCCATTTTAGGGTTTTACATGATCAGTAGCCACAATATTAATACACATCACAAGATATAAAAACAATTTGAAAATAAATTCAAATCATCTATCACTTGTCATTAATTATTCTAACAAGATATTATTCTATCAGTGGCTCAAAAATAATCCAATAAATCAACCCAAAAACTTAGTACCACAATATTAAGCCTCTAGTTATCTTCAGTTCTACAAGATGTATGCCTTCAAGTAAACTTATCAAATAACTACTGCTCGGAGTTCTTTGTTAAACCTTATTCTTAATGTTTACCGAAAAATGGTAAATTGCTTAGTGTATATTGACCAATCCAAATTGGTTATGTGTAATGCAAAACAATAAAGTAATGAATCATAAACACATTGACACATGGATTTTTAACATGGAAACCCTATTAAGGGAAAAACCACATGGGACCGATAACCCAAAATTTTCACTATTCTGAAGTGATCTTGGTCAAGAGCCAACCCTGTTAAAGGTTACAAACACACTGTTAGGTGTGACCTTGTTAGAGGATTTAATAGATTAGTTTGTCACTTGATATCGGGCATCTCTATGCTACCTTCTATGACCAAACCCAGTGTATTTTTTCAAATGGCATCTCGCATCTCATGCTATTTTCTTGATCAAACTTTTTGATACTCCTTGGGATGTATCTCAATATAGAAAGGATCTTTAAATCTTGCCTGATTAAGAGACTTTTTGAATGAATGGTTAAACTGAAACAATAAATGATCTATTCACACATACAACTTATACATGCATATTTTTAGATCTATTGTAAGCTCATTATACCTTTCTTATCATTGTATCTTTTCAATACCTTTTCTCCACTTCTTTCTGCTTGGTGATGCTATGTTTCTCTATTGCTCGGTGTCTACAAAAATCTTTAGCTCTTTCCTTAGGTTGAATGATCAGGATTGCATGAATTTGATCTTCATCAGTTTCTCTTCAACATCTTCTTTCTCTATTCACTCCCCTTAATTCATAATGAATTAAGTTGTCTCTTTATAGACATGATATTACCATTTCTCTATTCTTGACTTTCTTGTTCTTAGCATGATCCGCAATCTTAGCCAATCTTGATTTAAATCTCATCTCGTAGAAATATTCTTGCCAACTGGATAAAATAGCTTTTCATATTTTACTTATCTCTGGCTTTAACTTGTTTATAAAACAATGTTAACAACTAGTTAAGTCTATCTTTAGCTCTTCCAGCTAAGTATTTTGTCATTTTTGAACTTCAGCTCCTTTCGGTATTGTAACTCTTGTTAGCTTTGGTCAACACTTTAGTTCTCCTCAGGCTTCTCCGTCAGTGTTGTCTGTCTGTCAGGGTTGTCGGTCCTTTAGGCTTGTCTGTCCATTAGTTAACACTATAAATCTAGTCATTGGTAATGCTTGTGATCCTGCTCATCGGTAATGCTCATCGGGTAATTTTCTCGGGCATCACTGTAACTTTTCTCTCAGTTTTCTTTGTCTGTCGGGTTCCACTAACCATCAGTGTCCGTAGTCACTTAGTGAATGCTGGTCTTTTATGCATTACTAAAAGCATAATCTTTATCTCTCTGATTCTCTGAAGTCTTTGACACTTTGTATATAATTGACTAGATTATATCAAGTTGACATCAATGACAATACAATCCATTAACTGATTTAATGACTTGCATTATCTTTCTGCATTTCAGTGTCACCAACTTAACATCTTCAAACATTTAATCAGTTATATGTCATCAATCTCTCCCTTTGGAATTGATGGCAACACACTACATTATCGCACTATATTATTACTAATACAATATGAAATATATCAAGTGTATTTCATCCATCTCTCCTATTATAACTAATACATATGTCTATTTTAGTCTGTACCCAAACATCATGGAGCGAGTGCGGGAGCAAAGTGGGGAGCAACTAGGGAGTGGGAATGCTGGCGTGGGAATTTTGAATCTACCTATAGAATCTAAATCCATAGGAGGTGCAGGTCCTTCTACCACATAGGGCTCCATAGATTCTGTGGGTAATGAGGACAGTAAACCGCATGGACTCACAGGAAACAAGGACCCAGGTGGGGGCCCCATCTTGGGAAAAGGGACAGTCAAATGTGCTTCCCTTTTCAGGGTAAAACCTTCAGGTAAGTCTGTCCACCCACTTGTAAGGAATATATCTAATATCTCTGAAGGAAGATATGCTATTTCTATTCTTGATCAAGTTATAGATCATAATATTAAAAAAATGGAAAATGCCCTGGTCGAAAGGTTTATTAGGGTTAGACCTAATATTGAAGTAATCAGAGATTTTTTTGATAAGAGATGGAAACTTAAAGGCCAAGTTGAGGTGATAGCTATGAATAAGGGTTATGTTTATTTCCTTTTCTCGTGTGAAGAAGATAGAATGCAAACCATCTGCAGTGGACCGTGGAGTATAGGAAAAAACACAATGATACTACAGAAATGGTACCCTAATATGGCCCTTCATGAGGACTTATAGTCCAAGTCCATATTTGGGTGAAGCTTCCTGGGCTTTCTCTGGAATACTAGAATGAGGATATCTTTGTTGGTATAGCTAGGTCCTTTGGTGAACTCCTTTCTTTAGATCCGGTCATGGCACAAAGAAGAAGATTGACACATGCTAGAATCTACATTGGTATCATCCCAAATGTTGATATGCCTAAAGAGATAGAGTGTGAGTCAAGATTAGGGAAATGGATTCAAAAAATTGAATATGAGTCAGTCCCTTTTGCTTGTTTCAGGTGTAAAAAATCAGGTCACTGGGCAAAGAAATGTCCAATGAACAATGTCAAGAAAACCCAACAAAAAAAGGAATGGAAGCTGGTAGGAAAAATTAGAGAACCATCAGAAGGAGAAATCAACAAGGAACAAAAAATCACAGAGGAAAAGTTAGAAGAGAAAGTAGGATAGCCTAAAGAAAAAGAGAATGAAGTGAAAGACAAAAGAGGAGAACAAACCAACCTAGAGAAAGTTGTGACAGTAAGATTAGAAGAAGAAGAGACCAAGAAGGATTAGAAAGAGAAGAAAAATGATATGGAACTAGATAAAAATGACATGATAGGAATTGTCAAATATACTCTAGATGATGAGAATAATGACATCAATTTCCTATAAGATGAGAAAGATAAAAGAACTCGGGAGGATAGTCAGTCTACTACACAAGATGTAGAAGAACTATCAAAGATTCAGGGAGAACCAGAGACCCTTTATGTGAATAATATGTTCTTAGATGCCCAACGAGATATTATTCTAGGTCCTAGACTTTCAAAGATGACACAAAATTCATCACAGGAGGAAAATATATACTCAGAGGAAATAGATAAACTGAAATGGGGTGACCGAGAGGATATAGATAAAGCCCTTGAAAAACAAGACAAAATTATCTTGGCTAAAAAAACTAAAAAAAAGAAGATCATTGCGGAAAAAGACCATAATAATTCCAAAAATAATCTACCAGATGTTGGAGAATGTCAATTATCACCACTAGGGAGACCACCAAGCTCAAGAAAAAGAAATCAAGAGGCGGCTAGGAATATAGCAGATGGAACTCAAAAAACTATTACCCAGCTGGGTATTACCAAAAAGAAATGAAGATTATCTCTTGGAACATTAAAGGGTTAAACAAACCTCACAAACATGATCTAATTAGAAATATGGTTAGAGATAATAGACCAGATATTATCCTTATTCAGGAAACTAAGATGGCTAAGGAAAAAGTTGAACAACTTAAATACTATAGAAATAATTTTTGCAGTGGAGGTAGCTCAGAAGGAGCCTCGGGTGGTATTGCTACTTTTTGGAATGGAGATGCCATTGAGGGTGATATAATAATACAAGAAAGTAATATGGCTTGTATAAAATTTCACCATATTAAGGAGGGAACTTATTGGATGCTCACTAATATTTATGCCCCTAACACTAAAAATGATCAAAATTCTTACTGGAACAAATTGGACGGGGCCAGGAAGTCCTTTGAGAAAGATAGTTGGATTATTATGGGAGATTTCAATACTCCTCTCAAGGAAGATGAAATATTTGGTGGATCTCAACCTAATTTGGATAGTAGGGTTGATATGATGAACTTGATATCTAGACAAGCTCTCACTGATATTGGTCTCTAAGGTATCAACTACACCTGGTCTAACCGGAGATCGGGCGATGATCTGATTTAGGTAAGATTAGATAGAGCCTTAATCTCTAATGATTGGTTTTAGCATTATTATTGTTCCTTGACAGCCTTTATCAAAGCTGGGTCTAACCACTATCCGCTATCTTTTATTGCTGACTCTATATCTAAAAGTAAAAACTATCCTTTCAGATTTGAAAAAATGTAGACTATTCATCCTAAAATGTATCTCAAAATTAGTGAATGGTGGAAGATTAATATAGAAGGAACTTCTATGTACAGGTTGACCTATAAAATTAAACATGTTAAAGATAATATTAAGAGATGGAATAAAGAAACTTTTGGCAATATTTTTTCCTCCAAGTCGGATATCATGACTGAGCTTAAGGAGATCTAGGATTCAATAAAAAAGGAAGGGTATATTAAAGTTTCCAAAGAGAAAGAAAGTGAAATCCTGATAAAATACCATGATATTATGCACAAAGAGGAAATCTTCTGGAAACAAAGATCTAGAAACACTTGGCTTAGAGAGGGGGATAGGAATACTAAGTTCTTTCACATGACTACTACTAAGCACAAGGCTGCTAATAGAATATCCAAACTTAAAGTTGAAGAAAGAGAAGTGGAGAAGGAAGAGGATATGTCCAAGGAATCCAAAATATTCTTTTCTAATATTCTCTCCCAGGATGACTAGCTTGACCAGAACCTTCAAGAGAATCTTCTGGAAAGTATACCTAAAATTCTGACAGACAATGACAATCATTTTCTTAGTGCAATTCCCTCTAATAAATGAGATTAAGGAAGCTATCTTCTCCTTTGAAGGCAGTAAATCTCTGGGTCCTGATGGATTTCCTATGTTCTTCTTTCAAGATTACTGGGCTATCATTCATAAGGATATCACTGACGCTGTTAAAGAATTCTTTGGATCTAAGATAATTATCAAAGAGATGAATGGTACTTTTATTGCTCTTATTCTAAAAAAGGTAGGGGAATATTCTATGGATCTTTTCTGACCTATTAGTCTTTGTAATTCCTCCTAAAAAATTATGTCAAAAGTGATTACTTCTAGGATTTTGAAGCTGCTTCCTAAGATCATTTCTCATCAACAAATTGGATTTATTCTGGGCAGGAAGATTTTAAATTCTATAATTACTGTCCATGAGAACATACACTCACTGACTATGGCTAGAAAAGAAGGATTCATTCTGAAGACTGACCTCTCCAAAGCTTATGATAAAGTCGACTGGAATTTTCCGCAGAAAACTTTGATGGCCTTTGGATTCAATCCCAAATGTATTAAATTAATCACTCAGTTGGTTTTGTTCTCCCTCGTTCTCTGTTTTATTGAATGGCTTGCCTTCATCCTTTTTTAAATCATCTAGAGGATTAAGGCAGGGAGATCCTCTATCTCTAGTTCTGTTTATGATTATAGAAGAGTGCCTGGGTAGATATATTGATAGAACTATTTGAAAAGGGGATCTCAAAGGGTTAAAACTCTCATCCTCTAATTATGTTTGCTCCCACTAGCAATTCGTGGATGATTCTATTTTTATGGGTGAAGCTACTATAAATGAAGCCCAAAACCTTAGAAAGATCCTCAAAAATTATGGTAAGGCAACTGGTCAGATCATCAATTGGAATAAAAGTTTTATTTATTTTATTAACACCCCTGAGTATAGACAACATAAGATAAGAAGAATTTTGGAGTGCCAAATTGGTCAGCTCCCTACTACCTACCTAGGTCTCCCCCTTGGGATCAATCCCCCTGATTCCTTTTGGGTTTTCTTGTGGACAAATTTCATAAGAAACTTGCTGGCTGGAAAGGATCTCTGCTCAGTCAGGCTGGAAAAATCCAACTTCTTAAATCTTCTCTTCAGAGTATGCCTACTTATGCTCTTAGCCTTTATAGAATACCCAATAAATTTGCTAAGGCTATTGCAAAAATTCAAAGATATATTTTCTTTGGAATGGTGTTGAAAAAAATAAAAGATTTGCTCTTATTTCCTGGGACAAAGTTTGTATGTCAAAATCTAAAGGTGGTTTGGGAATAAGAAAAATTAAAAGTATGAATGAAGCTCTCCTTGCTAAACTTGGTTGGAGGGGTTTTACCTTGAAAGGTGAATGGAATTCTATTTGGCATAGCAAATATAACAGGAACTCTAATTCTATCAATGATTTTCTTAATACTGATGACTTCCTAGTGGGATCCTGTATATGGAAGAATGTAATTAAATCCAAAAATACCATTAGAAAAGGTGTTAAGTGGAAAGTGGGCAAGGGGAATAAAGTGGATTTTTGGGATGATATATGGATCGGTAACCAGTCTCTTGCTATGAACACTGTTTGGGGTCCCTTCGCTGATATATGTAAAGATAAAATTGGTATGAAGGTCACAGATTATAGAAGTAATGGTGAGTGGAAGGATTTAACTATGGTGGATGATGCTCTTCTTTCTCTGAATATTACCCTCAATGCCATGATTCTTAAATGTGAAGAACATTCTTTAATATGGAAACATAATACTAATGGTTGTATCACTGCGGGATTGGCCTATAATCTCAATTATGATAACAGTGAAAAACCTTTTTGGGCCAAGGCTTGGATCAAAGGGCTTACCCCTAAGATCAACATCTTCTTCTGGACTATGATTCAAAACAAAATCCTTACTCTTGACAACCTCAAGAGTAGAGGAATTTATATTACTAATATGTGTGTTTTGTGTAGGAAAGAGGAAGAATCAGTCAAACATCTATTTATTCACTGTAGTTATGCTAATGAGATCTGGTCTTATTGGCTGAAGGCTTTTAATATGGATTGGGTTTTAGCTTCTGATATTCAGAACATGTTCAATTCTTGGGGTATTAATAATATAAGTGAATGTATTAGAAAGATATGGCACATTTCCCTCGCCTACATTACCTAGGAATTGTGGAAGGAAAGAAATGAAAGAATTTTTAGAGAGAATGGGACTTCCCCTAAAATATTATATAGGAAAATTCAAAATATGATTTTTGAGAATATCAAAATCATGAAGATGAAAGATGATTCTAAAGGGAAAGAGGATTGTGAAATTCTTAAAAAATGGGGTATACAATTGGAGGAGGAAGCTCACAACAATAACAGAGAGGGAGTTGCATGTGAATGCCCTTCAATGGGATGGATTAAGATTAAATTTGATGGGGCATCTAAAGGTAATCCAGGAATTGCGGGATGTGGTATGGTCATCCGTGATGAGAGAGGACATTGTATTTCTACGAGGGATATCCCAATTGGTGTTCAAAATAACCACATGGTGGAGGCTCTAGCGGCCCTCTATGGTCTTATCATGGCTAAAGACTACAATTACAAAAATGTTTGGCTTGAAGGGGATTCCCTGAATATTGTCAAGGCCCTTAATAATATTTATAACCCCTTGTGGGAGATTAGTAATATTATTGATTATGCCAAGTCTATAATCAAGACTATGAATAATTGTATTATTACGCATGTGTATCATGAAGGTAATGAAAGTGCAGATTGGGTGACCAATTATGCATGTAATAATAATCATATCTTCACCTGGCATAATGAAATCAGCCTATCGTATGATATCAAATCTCTTATGCATAAGGAGATGATCTATAGAACTCAGAGAAGTGAAAAACAATTAATTAAATGACTGCAACTAATATGAGTGGTGTAATTCCTAATTATGAGGTGTTCATCCTCTTCAATGCCACTTGGTGTCAACATGCTATTTCACACACATTCTAGGTGCCCTCAAAAATTGTGGATTACATTATAAGAAAGGAGAAAAATGGTAAAATTAAGCATAGAGAAAACCAGAGAAGTATTGTTAGCAGATACAAAATGGGTGGAAGTAAGAAAATACATGAACCTTTAGATTGCAGTGAGTGGAAGCAAAATTAGAAAGTCTAGGATATTATCCAGAAGGAGAACTTTGTTGTGTACATGGAGAAGTTACGTGGGGGAAATCTTGTAATTACTAGTTTCTTCATGCATAACTGGAAGAAAGGGAATATTTATTTCAACAATCAATGGATAGATATCAATGAGGAACTCATTGCAGAGGCCACTAGTTTACCTATGGATGGTATGAAGTTCTATCACAATCGCAGCTACTTTGACAAAGCTTATGAGAGATTTCCAGAGAATGATGAAGAGGCTGATAGATTGGAGAAGAACGTAGGAGGTTTTTTCAGTCCTACTAATATCAAATGTCCTTGGTGTTTTTTTTTATATGCTTCTATCTATTATATTACCCTTGATGGGAGATTTTCTAGAGCCTACAGGCATCATTTTGTCATCCTAAATCACTTTAGGAATAATGAGGAAATAACATCCCTTTCTATCTTATGAGCTCTCTGAATGTCACTATGATAGATTTTTAGAATGACCCTTTTGGGGATCATGCCTCTCACCAAGGTCTAATGGTTCTCATTTACAATGTGTTAAAAATGAGGACGAAGGGAAAAATGTGTGTAAGGGAAAAATCCTTAATGATGTGGAGACTGAGGACGAAGAGTCGGGAGAAACATTTGATGATGAAATTGAGGAAAAGATTAACACTATCAGCACCAGAGGGATGGGAAGTATGAAGGGTAGCTGCTCTAATAAAATTCCTAAGAAAAAGTTGGAGTATGATGAGATGAACCCTAATTTGGAGGGTTTCAGAACTGAAGATGAAGAAAACCCCAAAAGTAACAAAAAAAGGAAAGCCCGTCTTAAGAAAAAATCTTCTGTTATTAAGAGAACTAAGAAGAATAAGGGTATCCTCATCTCCTCTGACGAGGAGGAACCTGCTTATGAGAGTCCAGAGAAAAAGGAGAAGGTGGGTAAGGAAATGGAAAACATTCAGAGTAAGGATGAGGAAAAAGATGCAAGTATTCAGGAGAAGGGAAACACTACTACAACAGGGGATAAAAAGGAAAGCTTCAATATTGGCATAGACCATAAAGACAACATTCTTTCTTTTGGGAGTTTTATGGAAACCATAGCACATGATACAATGAATATGAAGGCTGAGATTAAGGAACAAGGAAAGATCATGAATATGATTAAAGTTGCTACCTTTGGGGAGGAGTCTATGGCTACCAGTTTGAAGAATTAGACTGAATCTATCAACAAGGGTGAAGCCTTTGGGGAGCTAGGCACTAAAGTGCTGACTATGATGGAAAAGATAAACAATATGAGTAAAGAAGCTGAAGCTAGCAAAAGTGAGGTGTGTTTCTCTTATCTAGAAGGTAAAGTCGAGAAAATGGAAATGATGTTTAAAAAAATCTGTGAACAAAGTTTCAACATCTTGAAAGTTTCTATTGAGCAGTGCAAGAATTTGATGGAAAGGTTTGAGGCTAACAGAGGGGAGGAGAGTAAGGAGTCCAAAGAGGGTCTAAGCTCTAGCATCTACACTTGTGCAAGCATAAAGAAGAACGATACGGACCTCAAAGACCTCAAAATCTTGGTGGGCAATATGGAGCTTCTCGCTAAGCAAGCTAAAGATCTGATGGAGACTCTAGCTCCCTGGGTGCTGTCTTTTCCTTTCGGGCTGTCTTTTCCTTTCAAGCTATCTTTTTCTTCTTTTTGGTTTGTGGGGCCTCGGGTCCTTGTTTCTCCTTTGTCTCATCTTTTCATAGTTGACTGATCAACTTTGTCTATCTTCTGATCTTTTGTACAAGGTTTCAGGACCTTTCAAAGCCTGCTTTTACTTAATCAAAACTAATACAAATGTTTGGATCTCGGTAAGCTCATATAGCTTAGATTTGTTTCTTGTAGAATGGTTTTTTTTTATCTTTAATCCCTTCACTGGATAGATGTAGTAGCTTCTATCTTTATTCTTAATTTTCCCTTGACTGTTCCTCTCCTTGATAATCTCTTTTTCTTTTGACAATAATGAGTCATCTCTCCCTTTGTGTATTCTCTTCCTTTTGTGTATTCTCTTCCTTTTGTTACTTCTCTCCCTTTGATAGATATTTCATATATAATCAATCTCTCCCTTTGGATAATGATTAAGTCTCCCTTTGAATTCTTAGGAACTTCTTTCCATGGATAATGATATAATCTCTTCCTAATAATGAGATAATCTCTCCCTTTTCTCCCTTTTGATAATAAGATAATCTCTCCCTTTGAAAACAATGCCAAAAAATTCTTTCATATCATCTTACATCCTTTTTATAATATATTCCTTGAATTTCCCTATCCATCAACAATACATTGACTCTGGTGTTCATTTTAGATTTGTACCTTTTCATGTACAGATGTATCTTTATAGTTCATCTCTATGCTTGCATCAACATGAATGGTCTTCTAATTGTATGTAGGCTGATGCAATCTCGTAGCCAACTTATTGACTGATAGACGAGGGTTGGACCCCTAGTCTCTTTCTTAGGTACTCAAATGTATCTTTCGATAATGGCTTGGTGAATATATCAGCTAATTGTTCCTTTGATTAAACATATTCCAGTATCACTTCTTTTTATTGCACTTTTTCTCTTAAGTAATGATACTTGATTGCAATATGCTTAGTCTTAGCATGCATGACTAGAATTTTAGAAATGTTAATTACACTAGTATTGTCACAGTAGATAATTACTGGTTCAAGAATCTTCATATTCATACCTTCCAGTAACTGTTTGATCCATGCAATATTAGAGAAGTTTTCAAAAACAACTACATATTCTTCTTTTGTAGTAGACTGAGAGATGCACCTTTGCTTCTTGCTGATCCATGTGACAAGTCTATCACCCATGAAGAATGCTCCTCCAGTTGTGCTCTTTTGGTCATTAATTTTTCCAACCCAATCAACATCTGTATAGACTTTTAGCTCATAATTTCCTTCTCTTTTATACCATAAGCCATAGTCCTCAATGTTCTTTAAATATCTAAGAATTCTCTTTACAATAGCCATATGTGATTCTTTGGGATTAGCAGAGAATCTTGCAACTATTCCAACTGCATGTGCTATATCTGGTTTGGTATGAACAACATACATTAGTTTGTCAATCATTGATCTATACAAGGTTTGATTTACCTCATTTGATTTGTCTTCTTTTTTTAGCTTACATCCGGTAGCCATAGGTGTTCCAACTGGTTTGGAATCTTTCATCTTGAATATCTTCAACACTTCCTTGATGTATTTGGACTGAGTGATATATATGCCTGCATCTTGTTGAAGAATCTGCGGACCAAGAAATAATTTGATCTCCTCAAACATAGACATTTAGAACTCTTTGCTCATTTCATTAGCAATGGATTTTCATAACATTTCATTTCCCCCAAAAATGATATCATCAACAAATATTTCAGAAATTAAAATATTACATTCAGTATCTTCTTTTAAGTATAGATTTATATTTTCACTTGTTATTACAAATTCAATGCTAATGAGATAGGAGTGAAGTCTTTCATACCAGGCTCTCAATACTTATTTCAATCCATACAAGGATTTATGTAGTCTACATACCATGTTTCTCTTGTTTGGATCAAAAAACCCTCATGGTTGTTCAATGTATACCTCTTCTTCAAGTATTCCATTTAGGAATGCAGATTTGACATCCATCTAGTATAACTTGAATCCTTTGTATGCTGCATAAGCTAGAAGAATTCTAACTCCTAGTCTAGCAACGGGTGCAAAGGTTTCACCATAGTCAATACCTTCTTCTTGTGCATATCCCTTTCATACTAATCTCACTTTATTTCTTGTGAATTCTCCATTCTCATTCAGCTTGTTTCTAAATATCCATTTGGTACCGATGACATTCTTGTCATCTAGTCTTGGTACTAGTGTTGATATACTATTCTTCTCAATCTATTCTATTTCTTCATTCATAACACTTACCCATTCTTCATTTTCAAGTGTAGTAATAACAAATTTAGGCTCAAAATCATAGAGTAAACATCTAGTGTTTAGTGACTTACTTCTTGTTCTCATTCCAACCTTCTTGTCTCCTATGATTTGATTATGTGGATGAAATCTTCTGACATACTTGGAAAGTTTTGGTTCAGCTCCGTGTTCATCATTTTGATCATCATCTTGACCTTCATTCTGATCTCCATCGCTTGGAACATCATCTTGAAAATTTTCTTGATTTTCAGTAATTGCAGCATGATGCTCGGGTGCAATGTTCTCTTGCTCGGGAGTGATACACTATTGCTTGGGTAGAGTGTCAGGTTCTTCAGTGTAAAAAAACATGTTGTAGTCCTCTAGATCTTTTCTACTTTCCTTATCATTCTTTTCTACAAATTCATCTATTTTCACATTTTCACTTTCAATGATCTTGTTAGATGACTTGTTAAGACACTTGTAAGCCTTGCTTTTGGTGGAATACCCTAGAAAGACACCTTCATCACTTTTGGAGTCAATTTTTCAATTTCTACTATCTTTCAAAATATAACATTGACTACCAAAGCTTCTGAAGTAACTTACATTGGGTGTGTAACCATACCAAAGCTCATAGGGTGTCTTCTTTGTGTCCTTCTTCAATTGTAATTTATTCAATGTGTAGACATCTGTACTAAAAGATTCCCTCCAAAAAGTTTCAGTGATGCTTTTCTCAATCATCAATGTTCTTGCACAGTCAACAATGGATCTGTTTCTCCTCTCAGCAATTCCATTTTGTTGTGGTGTTCTCAGTGCAGAAACCTATCTTTTAATTCCATTCTCATTACAGTAGTTAGTGAATTCATCTGAAGTAAATTCCCCTCCTCTATCTGACCTTAAGCATTTGAATTCTTTACCACTTTGTTTCTCTACCATAGCCTTATACCATTTAAACATCTTGAATGCTTCTGATTTATCTTTTGAAAACATAATTGTCATCATTCTAGAATAATCATCTACAAAGAGAATAAAATACCTATCTCCATAGTAGCTCTTTGTCCTCATGGGTCCACATAGATCAGTATGGACTAATTCTAGAATGGAATTAGATGTATGGGCTTTACTCTTGAAACTAGACTTTTTCATCTTATCTTTTTGACAATTATTGCACATGATATGCTCGGGCTTAGACATGCTCGGTAAGCTTCTGACTTTTCTTTTATAGCTTATCTTTATCATTTTTTCAAAATTCTCATGACACAACCTCTTGTGCCACAACCATATGTCTTCGTTTCTAGCCATCAAACAAGTGGTGTTAATGTCATCAAGATAGAAAAGGTTACCTTTTGTCTACTCACCAGTTCTGATCAACCTTCCTGATTCATTGAAGATCTTTGCCTTCTTATTCTCAAATGCTACTCGGTGGCCTATATTGTTCAACTATGAAATACTTAACAAATTATAATTCAGTCCTTTTACCCAGTAAGCATTCTCACATTTGATCAGGTTATTCAACATTATGGTTCCTTTACCTTCAACTCGACAAGGTGTGTCATTATCCATTCTGACTGAACCACCATTATAGTATTCAAAAGTTTCAAACTTTTATTTATCACCGGTCATGTGGTGAGTGCAACCACTATCTATGATCCAAACATCATTATTACTAACTTTAGATATGAGTTTAGTTTCTACATACCTTTCTTCTTCTTCATATGAATCATCCTTCATGGCTACAAATACTATCTCAATGTCTTCTTTAGATTCGGTGTCAGTATCATCGGTTCTGTTCTTAGCTAGGTAACAAGCTTTCTTTCCTTTGTCCTTGTAGTTGCGGGTATATCTTTTGTTAGTTTTTTGGTTGATTCAGTAATCTCTATTATCACCTCTATCAAAATTCTTTTCAAATGATCTATGATTACTTCTATCATCTTTTCTTCTGTTAGGACATCTTGTAGCAAAGTGTCCAACCTCTTCACAATTAAAACATACAAGTGGTAGTTTACCTTTGTATTTACCTTTGCCTCTCTGCAATCTTCTTGCCATTAGTCCTTGAATCTCATCAAGTCCTTGATCCTCATTATCACTTTCAATATCATTTCTAACAGTGTGTTTATGACTTGACTTACTTATTTTGAAAGAAGATTTGAATGCAGCTTCTATAGATGGTAAGATGCTGTTATCAAAGTTATTAATCTCAAATGAAATTAGTCTAAAAATTAGACTATCTAGAGTAACTGTATTGTTTGCAACTACTCTCATTTCTTGTATAGAAGATACTCTAATATCATATATAGGTAGTAAGGTTCTTAAGACTTTACTTACCATTGTCTCCTCTTCAAGTACACCTCCAACTTGGATAGCATTGACTACCTCTTTTATTATGCAGCTGTACTGAGTGATATTTTCTCCTTCTTTCATCCTTAGGTAATCAAACCTCCCTCTTAGGCTTTTTTCCTTAGCTCTTAGTACATTAGCATCCCCTCCATGTACCAGCTTCAATTTATCCCACATTTTCTTTGTAGAGGTGTAGGTTTTGACATCTTCAAACTCAACATCAGAAAGTGAGGAAGCAAGCTCTATCATCATACAATTATGCTCATGCTTTTCTCTCAATTGCTTAAGAGTATGAGGTCCTATAGGAAATACATATTCAGTATCAAGATGTTGAGTAACATCATTACCGATACTTCATAGGTGGATTCTTATTTTGATTTTCCATGATGCAAAGTTTTCTTTGTTCAACTTGGGCACATCTCATTTGTTCATCTTGTGATATTTTTCTTGAGCTATTAAGCTCCCTTTCTAAGAACACGAGCTCTGATACGAATTGTTAGAATAAATGAGGGGGGGGGGGGGGGGTGAATCAGTGGCCTCAAAAATATTCCAATAAATCAACCCAAAAACTTAGTACCACAATATTAAGCCTCTAGTTATCTTCAGTCCTAGAAGATGTATGCCTTCAAATAAACTTATCAAATAACTACAGCTCGGAGTTCCTTGTTAAACCTTATTCTTAATGTTTACCAAATAGAAGTCTTTCATTTACTGAAAAATAGTAAATTACTTAGCGTATACCGATCAATCAAGATTAGTTATGTTTAATGCAAAACACTAAAGTAATGACTCATAAACAGATTGACACATGGATTTTTAACATGGAAACCTTGTTAAGGGAAAAACCACTTGGGACTGGTAACCCAAAATTTTCACTCTTCTAAAGTGAGCTCAGTGAAGAGCCAACCCTATTAAAGGTTACAAACACACTATTAGGCATGACCTTGTTAGAGGATTTAATAGATTAGTTTGTCACTTGATATCAGGCATCTCTATGCTACCTTCTATGACCAAACCCAATGTAGTTTGTCAAATGGTATTTGGCATCTTATGCTATCTTCATGATCAAACTTTTTGATACTCCTGGGGATGTATCTCAATATAGAAAGGATCTTTATATCCGTCTTGGTTAAGAGAATTTTTGAATGAATGGTTAAACTAAAATAGTAAATGATCTATTCACACATACAACTTATACTTGTAGATTTTCAGATCTATTTTAATCTCATTATACCTTTCTGATCATTGTATCTTTTCAATACCTTTGTTCCACTTCTTTCTTCTTGGTGATGCTATGTTTCTGTGTTTCTCAATGTCCATAGAAATCTTTAGCTCTTTTCTCATCTTGAATGATCAGGATAGTATGAATTTGATCTTCATCAGTTTCTCTTAAACATCTTCTTTCTCTATTCACTCCCCTTAATTCATAATGAATTAAGTTGTCTCTTTATAGACATGATATCACTATTTCTCTATTCTTTAATTTATTTTTCTTGGCGTGATCTAAAATCTTAGCCAATCTTGATTTAAAGCTTATCTCATAGAAATCTTCTTGATAACTAGATAAAATAGCTTTTCATATTTTACTTATCTCTAGCTTTAACTTGTCGATGAAAACAATGTTAATAGCTAGTTAAGTCTATCTTTAGCTTTTCCAGCTAAGTATTTTTTCATTTTTGAACTTCAGTTCCTTTCAGTGTTTTAACTCTTGTTAGCTTTGGTCAACACTTCAGTTCTCCCTGGGCTTCTCTGTCGGTGTTGTCTGTCCGTCGGGGTTTTCTATCCTTCAAGCTTGTCTCTACATTGGTTAACACCGTAAATCTAGCCATCAGTAATGCTTGTGATTCTGCTTGTCAATAATTCTTTTCAATTTATTTTCTTGGTTTTCTTTTTCCATTAGGTTCCACTAACCGTCGGTGTCTATAGTCACTTAGTGAATGCTGGTCTTTTATGCATTACTAAAAGCATAATATTTATCTCTCTGATTATCTAAAGTCTTTGACACTTTGTATATAACCGATCAGATTATATCAAGTTGACATCAATGAAAATACAATCCATTAACTAATTTAATGACTTGCATTATCTTTCTGCATTTAAGTGTCACCAACTTAATATCTTCAAACATTCAACCAGTTATATGTCATCACAATTGCACTATTATACTTCAACCGATCATAAATTCCACATAAGATCACTTCAGTAGTAACGGTCATGCATTAGACTTCTAGGGACACACCTAAGTCTCCCATAAAGATAGAAACCACTAAAACTCATTGAAACTCATCATTCATCACAACTATGCTTGGAAACATACTAAGAACACAAAGTCAGTAGTTAACATTAGTGACAACAAAATATTTGATCATCCTGTAATCAAATCTACATCATGACATCTCTAAAACTCACTTACCATCACTACTTTAGATATGCCAACATATCCTAGTGATTTATCAAATTGTTGGGGAAACCTTTTAATGTGGTGTGATCATATCATCAAGGAGACCATAAAGCATTGATATGATGTTTTTTAGGTCACATTGACACATCGATCAACCTAAGTAGATTTGAATGAAGTGACAAGACCACATTCATCAATAAGAATTTGTAGCATTGATGGATTATTTTTTGTGTTCCATTAATCCATCAATGATGTGCATTGAAGGAGACAATAATGGGTAGTTCTTATCAACGAGATTATGAGGTATCAATGGAACAGTTCTTGTGTTCCATTAATCTATCAATTGTGAGTAATGAAATGTGGGGTGCAACTAGTAGCTAAGGTGGCAAGTAAAGGTGATCAATGGAATATAATTGCATTTATGAGAGCCCCTAAGTGTCTCATTAATCCATTGATAATGAATTAAGTTGTCTCTTTATAGATATGTTATCACTGTTTCTCTTTTCTTTAATTTATTTTTCTTGGCGTGATCCACAATCTTAGCCAATCTTGCTTTAAAGCTTATCTCATAGAAATATTCTTGACAACTAGATAAAATAGAATTTCATCTTTTACTTATCTCTGGCTTTAACTTGTCAATGAAAACAATTTTAAAAACCAGTTAAGTCTATCTTTAGCTTTGCCAGCTAAGTATTTTTTCATTTCTAAACTTTAGTTCCTTTCGATGTTTTAACTCTTGTTAGCTTTGGTCAACACTTTATTTCTCCCCAGGCTTCTCCGTCAGTGTTTTCTGTTCGTCGGGGTTGTGTATCCTTCGGGCTTGTCTGTGTGTCAGTTAACATTGTAAATCTGGCCATTGATAATGCTTGTGATTCTTCTTGTTGGTAATGCTTGTCATTTTATTTTCTTGAGCATCACTGTAACTTTTCTCTCAGTTTTCTTTGTCCGTTGGGTTCCACTAACCATCGGTGTCTATAGTCACTTAGTGAATGCTAGTCTTTTATGCATTACTGAAAGCATAATATTTATCTCTCTGATTATCTAAAGTCTTTGACACTTTGTATATAACCGATTAGAATATATCAAGTTGACATCAATGAAAATACAATCCATTAACTGATTTAATGACTTGCATTATCTTTCTGCATTTTGGTGTCACCAACTTAACATCTTCAAACATTCAATCAGTTATATGTCATCACAACTACACTATTATACTTCAACCCATCTTAAATTCCACATAAGATCACTTCAGTAGTAACGGTCATGCATTAGAATTCTAGGGACACACCTAAGTCTCCCATAAAGATAGCAACCACTGAAACTCATTGCAACTCATCATTCATCACAACTATGCTTGGAAACATACTAAGAACACAAAGTCAATAGTTAACATCAGTGACAACATAATATTTGATCATCCTGTAATCAAATCTACATCATGACATCTCTAAAACTCATTTACCATAACTACTTCAGATATGCCAACATATCCTAGTGATTTATCAAATTGCTCAGGAAACCTTTTAATGTGGTGTGATCATATCATCAAGGAGACCATAAAGCATTGATATGATGTGTTTTAGGTCACATTGAAACATTGATCGACCTAAGTAGATTTGAATGAAGTGACAGGACCACATTCAACAATAGGAATTTGTAGCATTGATGCATCAATTTTTGTGTTATGTTAATCCATCAATGATGTGCATTGAGGGAGACAATAATGGGTAGTTCTTATTGACGAGATTATGAGGTATCAATGGAATAATTCTTGTGTTCCATTGATCTATCAATTGTGAGTAATGAAATATGGGGTGCAACTAGTAGCTAAGGTGGCAAGTAAAGGTGATCAATGGAATATAATTGCATTTATGAGATCCCCTAAGTGTCTCATTGATCCATTTATATTGACTAGTGGGGAATGTCACATCGAAGGGAAAATTAAAAGTCTGTAGATATTAGTTGATCTTTTAGATCAATGCTGGGAGTTTAAAGTTATTAAAATAATCCCACAAAAACTATGGAGTTCATCTAAGAAAACCATTCATGGATAAAATTTGGTGAGTATAAACTTGTTGTTGCATTCAATTTAGATGATAAAGGCCCTATACATACAAGAAAAGATGAGAACAGATTGCAGAGTATTTAGTGAAGGTCATCATAGTATTGTAGAGAGTTTGCAATGTCATTGAGTGATAAGTTCTTGAGCTTGCATTGATGTTTTAATTAAATTCCTTATTGTGTTGTATAATATAGTAAATTCTAGGGCTCAATAAGTGTGATTATTGAACCTATGAAGGACTGTTTGTCTTTGCATTGTTAAAATTTAGTTATTTTCTTAGAATTCTATTTATAGTGGAAGGTCCTTCAAAAGCCTCAAAACCTGAGAGACGTAAAAAAAAGTCTAGACATGCCAATCAAGACCTCATTGACCAATCAACAATAGTAAATTGGCACAAAAACTAAGTGGATACCCACATATATACTTTATTAATTATGATTTTGTGAGAAATATGGTAGAGGATTATGCTAATATAATAATTAGTATGTACAATAAAATCATGGCTGCGGAGAAATTGCAAGAATCATCCCTCTTATAGAGATGATTCCATTGAATAAGAAATAGAAACAAAGAAGAGGATTTAAAAAATGCTTCAACATGAATCCAAATTGGCTCATGGTATACATAATAGGAGAATAAACCTATGAGTATGATGTGCAACAAATGAAAGAAGAGGTTTTCCTTCTCAGGTCACATGTCTCCACAACCAACACTAAAGACTAGTTTCTCAATCAATGAATGTGTTTTAGAAGGAGAGGAGGTGATGATGAATATGAGTAGATTGTTAAACCAATAATTCAATAGTATGATCCCCCAAAAGATAGGAAAGTAATAGAAGTAGAGACTTCAAACTAGTTGTTTGATTATGTGAGGCACTTAGCAAGTAAAAAATTATTTATGATGTCTCATTTATGAATTATTAAGATTTCAAGGATTTCATTTTAGAATATAAAGGCAGAACATTTAAGGAGAGAATCAAATAGGTCAAACAAGAAATAAAATTACAGGTTTACAAGGATCTGTAAGAAAATATTAACGAGGAAATGAGATATATGATTCCGAAGAAAGGAAGAAGATTTTTGTAGGAAGCAAGTGTCATGATATTCTTAGGATGAGATCTTAGTTCTGCCATAGTTTTTAATAGTATAAGGTTAAATTAAAAAAACTGACAGTGAAATTAGGTGTGGAAATAACTAATGAAATAAACACACGCTCAAGATATAATCCTAATAAGAATGCCTTGGATATTTGGTCCATGTATCCTCCTAAGAAGAGACCATAAGAAATAGAGGATCCAAGCAAGATATATGAACAACTTGTTATCCAGAGATTAGATGATATTGAACTAGTTGATTCTGCACATTTCACAATTCATGCTCCAAAGTTCACAAAAGAACATGTGGAGAAGTTGATCAAGGAGAACATGCACTATGCAGCTGAAAACAAACAATTAAACCAAGAGAACACTAGGTTGACAAAAAAAATTAGATTTTCCACCCGGTTCCTATCAACTAGCAATAGAATCATGGAAGGCACTAATGAAAATGAATATTGAAGGAACTTATTAGAAAGCTAGGGCAAAGAAGTTCCCAAGGAAGGAAGAACAATTTATTTTATAGATGAAATCTACCAAATATAGTATTGCTTTTGAATTGTAGAAGAAAATATTTTAAAGAGTAATTGTGTGTGTTGATAAGTACTAGGCACTATATGTAAGAACCTATAATGTATTGAGAGAACACACAAAACTACAAACAAGGTTCAAATTAAAGAATGAGGAGCTCATATCAATAGATCACATTGGTGATATTGTTTTGACAACAATGGATGAATAGATCGATAAACACAAGAGGTATCATGATGTACTTGCTGAAGAAATTGGTGAGTATGAGTAAGTGCTAGAAATTTATTTTCCTCCATTCTTCAATAACAACTTGGTGACCTAAAGGAACAATGTGAATGGAAGAGTTAATTTTCATAATTATTACGCCAAGCTTTAGATTTCATAAATGATGAGAAAAAATTTGTTGATAATACCAATTTTTAGCTCAAAAGAATATTTGCTTTGGAATATAAAATGAAGGATATCAATTCTACGAATGATACTTATGCAAACTAGAAGTATATTGAGTATGTTTCTCAATTGAATCTATTCATAGCTCAGACAAAATGATGGTGAATGCAACATAGAATTAAGCTCCAAAAATATAGAGCCTTTCCAAACTCAATATAGTCACGGGTGTCTATCTACATATGGAAGAACATGAGTATTCCTACCCGTGTTCAACATTTTTAATTCCTATTTTACAAATTTTTTATTTGTATTTTAGTGTGACATCCAAAATTTTAATGATTATGTGCATCAATGTCAGCAAGTCATGGATTCAAAGTTGGTGCCAAAGTTGAAGATTTAGTATTAAAGTTTTTTTTTTGTGTCTTTTATGGGTAGTTGATATTTTTTTTGGTAAATGAATGTGAATGATCTAAATCTTGTTTTCTCCTTCATTCTTCTATAAGAATGAAATCAATACCATATATATAGGTTCAAAAAAATTATTTTGGGGCAAGGATATACTAACGTAAAATTTTTGAAATAATAATGGAAATTGATGGAAATAGGGAAGAAGATAACTAAGAGTGGGGGAGGGGTGAATCAGTTGTCCCAAAACTTATGCATCTTTATGATACCATGATATAAACACAAGATGATATAATCTATTATAAGTATTATACCATATTAGGAGTATTATAATGGGAATACACATTCATTCAGGCACATTTCCTAGAGCTCACTACTCAAAAGAGAAAGGCTTACTTCCCAGGGAAGGTTCACTGCCTTAAAAATAATTTGGATTACATCCACAGATCATGAATTGTACTATAACATCTTCATCATGCCTGAATCAGTTCCATTGAATCACAAATACACTTATTCTTTGCCTTCACAAGATGTATACATTCATCTCACTCATAAATCTCTCTCAACCACATCTATACTCGAATACAAGATCATTACATTTATTTATTGGTGTAGGAGCACTTGGGGTTAAAGGCCCTTAGGAACATTTTGGATTTGTTTAAGTTGGTTTGTAAGGTGTTTTTTCATTCACTCTTGTAATGGGCGAGTGCAAAATGGGTCAAATTGGTGAATAAACACCCTAGTTTCTTAGATGTTTGTTTTTAGGTTAATTGTGTGTTGTAGAGGTAATTTGTAAGCCTCTAGAAATCCAACCAAGGCATTAGGAACCTTAGAAAGTGAAAATGCATTAAGATAATTTTCTCAGCATGTACTGATGCTCAACATGTACTAATGTTGCTCGACATGCACTGATGCTCGACATGTACTAAGTTGCTCGGCATTTACTGATGCTCAACATGTACTAAGTTACTTGGCATGTACTGATGTTGCTTGACATGCACTGATGGTTGACATGTACTAATTTGCTTGGCATGTACTGATGCTCAACATGTACTGATGTTGCTTGACATGTACTAATGCTCAACATGTATTACTATTGCTTGACACATTCAGTTACAACAACCTAGGAAAAGTGGCTTTTGTCTTAAGTGGACAGTATGTTTAGTTGTAATGGTTCCTAAAAAGATGCTTTTGACTTGAGTGGATAATTAAGTCTATTCTAATTATGGGAAGATTATTTAAGATCTCCCAAGCTTTCATTTCAATATAGGGGTTGGAAGAGTTGGATATTTTGTGTTTTTATCTTCAGTTAATGAAAATTTGTAGACTATGTTCCTAATCATTTTTAAGTATTGTTAGTTAATCAAGTGGATTGATGGAGTGAACTTGATCTTTTTTGTTATAGTTAGTTGCAAATGTTTGTTTAGAGATTCTCTGCGCAAGTAGTTTAATATTTTATTTTTGTTTTGTAAATTGTAAGCTCCTGGTCCGTTATGGGATATAAATAGAAATGGCTCCTTGAGGTTCTTGAATCCATGGTGAGAAAAATGTGCCTGGATGGAATTTGAGAGGAGTCCCTGTATATATTTTTCTTTTTGGTTTTGGCAGGAGAAAAGACAATCATGATTTTGGAGTTCTTACCCTAGGCGATCTTGGCAATAGTCTGGCTAGGGAAGAAAGCGAGAAAGAGAAACTACCCTTGTGGGTTCTGTGAGCAAGGGAAGGATAAATTATTGATGGGGACTAGATCTGGAGAAGGAGGTGGAAGTTCTTAGTGACGTGCCTTGATATTAGGTTTGAGAGCACCCTGAGAGGTCTAGGAGAGAGACATTAGGAAAGATTCAAGATGACTCTATAGAGAAGGATCCTGTATCCCCATCATTTATACATATCATCAAACTTGGAAACATCAATAAGGTCAACTCAACACTCTTTATATAATTAAAAAAATAGAATCATAATCAATACAATATTAAATGCAAACCAAGAAATTTCATCCAAGATATAGCACAAATAGACCAAAATCTCCATCCTCAAACATGATACACCTCCAAGAATTATGCCTCAAACATTTGCAACATGCTACCACCATCAGGTCAGCCAAGAATATGAAGAACATCAACACACCGATAGAAATAATGAATATTGAGCACAACAACCAATGCAAACCAAAAGCACACAATGTAGAAACATCCACAAGCATCATGAATTACCATAGCAAAATCTGTGTTAAAACAAATTCTAGAATCATCAACATCCTTGTACCATCACTCAGGAATACTAACAATAATGATTTTCAACCTTGAAAAATGAATTGTGAGCCTCCAAATCACAAACCAATTGAGTTAAAAACACACATTAATGCCCCAAATATGCTACCAAATATGTAAAGTATGATATTACAATGTAGATCAAAATACTGCCACTTTGTCACCTCTAAACAACGGAAAAATCAGTCACAACACAGATACACATAACTCACTCAAATCTTCATGCATAACTTTGAAAGTTGAATTGAATCAACTATATATAATCCACAAACAAACTCGAAAATCCATAAACTCTGATCTTCAATACACATGCTACACCAAGCAAATGAACTCACTGAACTTCACTACAACATTGTCACAAACAAAAAAATATGTTGACATCGATGACAACACATCTCAAATGTATCTTAAGCATGTGTTTTCACATTCTTCCAACAAATATATCGTAGTGACTCAGTGTTCTAAATTTGGCTTAAATTATTTGTTAATAAAAATGAAAGATATATTTGAGCTACCTCCGGATTGTGTTTTTTCCTAATCATATGAATCAATATATCAAGGATATATTTGATTTTTTGTTGCACTTTAAATATTTTTGTTTAGTATATTTAATGGGTTTTCTCAAGAATAAATCAAATTCTTTTGAATAGATTATTGTGGTGTTATCATTTTAGTTCACACTAAAGTGATAAACTGATAAGTGTTTTTGGTTTAAATCTAAATTTTAGAATTGTTGTTTCAGAATTGCAGAATGGTAAAGAATTCAGAGAAAGGGAGTACATGTTCAACATTACAATTAAAAATAAAAAATAAAAATAAACATCACAGTAAGGTACACTTATTTCAGATTTTTTGAACAAGTACAAATTTTTTGAGCTTAACAGAGAATGAAAGTAATTGTTTGCATTTCATAAAAGGAAAGTACAATTTTAAGTTTGCCACACAAGTAGTGGTTGCTCTTAAAATGAATAGTAAGAAGTACATTTCAAATATGTACAATGATAAACCACACACCCCATGGTTGTAAGTTTTAATGCAAGCATGCATTTTCAATTTTATGAATTAAATTGAGAAAACTAAATGTAAAAGGAACAGTTACATTTCTAGAAATGCGAGTAAGGAGGAAAAGAGACAGGTTAAGTCCGATTGCCTGGTTGTTTGTTGAAGGTTGAACTTTACCGCATCTTTGTTTCTACATTTCAAAGTGTTCCAGGTCGTCCTGTACATCCTGCAAAAGAGGAGAAATAAGATTGGGTCAGTTCATATGAACTGAGCAATGGAGAATGATTAAGCTGTCTAAATCCCTGCTTGATCACATTTACGGAAGTGTAAATCAGAAAAGCAAATCATGGAATTGCTGAAAAGAATGATCATATGACAGAGAAGAACATTTTATTTCCTAACATCATTTGTTTCATGCGCAGATACAGGTATGAAGCTAAGTAGGTTGTTGAAAGGACGCACATAAGTTACAAGTGCAAAATTTTCCGACTGAAGTCATATAGAGGAAAAGACTTAAAGACTGGTGGACTAAGAGGAGGCTGTCGAGGGGGCATGCATACATTCAAGGCATGGACCTTTTAGCTAAATCATGGAGTTACAATAGGTAGGCTGTTGAAGGGACATGACTTTCATCATGAAACCTTCCAGCCAACATATCAAGGTTTCAAGAGTTTAAAGGTTATATTTCATAATGGAATGAAACAGGAAAATTGGAAAGGAAATAAAGTTTATGATTAAAATTTACTTATGGGAGTCACGAGCCCATGCTCGAACCCCGTAGGTGATTGTTCAATGTGTTGTGAATAGTAAAGAGGTTCAGATAGGTTACCAGATACCAGGTACGCTAATTGTAATTAATTACAGCAGTCTGAAGCAGGATGACATAGTCTAAAAAATGAGCAAAGAGAAATAACAGACAGATAAGTAAAGAATCAGATATCCAGATCATCAATGACATGCATAGCAAAAGTAATAAACAACATAAGAATCTAGCCTTACAAAGTATACGAGGTACACCAATATATGTTACAACAAACTCAAACAGAAGGGACAAAGTTACAAGTCAAACAATGAGATAAGTTGAAAAGGTATGTACAGAAATTAATTTTCAGTTCAACATCACATGCTTCAGAAATCTAGTTGATTGCAAAAAGAAAGACAATATGTTCAGCTTCAATAAAGGTTATTATCAGACCAAAGTAAAGTCCAGTCAACTTTGTTTATAGCTGAACATCAC
>MU226972.1:231006-252181 GCA_018584345.1 Thuja plicata | reverse complement strand
GTCAACTTTGTTTATAGCTGAACATCACATAATAGTCAATGCAGCAATTATTTCCTATTTGGGCATAAAGGATTCAGAATTTAATGATTGCACTATATTGGACATATTCACTTTTTCTAATACTTCTAGAATAGATGATTATTAAAAGATTTCTGAAGGATCAATTGGTGAGGAACAAGATTAATAGTTATGGCAAGGAAAAGAAGAAAAATTCATCCATATAATAGGGTGATATAAATTATAGCAGCCATGCTATGTTTCATTAGAAAGCCACTTCATAATCTTGTTTTCAGTCATATAGATATTTTGGAACAGTTGTGATATTATACAACAAGCTTACTTTAATTTGCAGTTGATTACAACAAAGAAATACAATGAGTTATCATACAAGAAGCAATGAAAGAGATCAACATTGATAACAACAATGGAAATAAATAGCAATGAATGTAATGCAATAACAACATTTCCAAAGATGGAGTAACATTCTAAGGAAGCATACAAAAAGATGTAACAGCAAGGTGTATCAGAAAGTGTTATATTCTTTTGAAGCATGTATAATTATTGCTATAAGAAAACATTAGAGAAAAGGTTTGTTGTAGGGTTTCAGATTCAAAGTTATGATGGTAACGACAAGAATGTAAAGACTACTGGTATGCATTAATTCATTGTCAAAGTGAGAGAAATATTTCATTGGTATCATGAAGAACATGGAGGCATTGATAATGTATTATTTCATCTACAGAAGTAAAATGGACAACTTCTGGGCAGAATTTTTGAACTCAAGGGCTAGCAAAATAGGGCTCAACATTACTTTCTTGCTAAGAACCATTGCAAGATAACAGCTCCATCAATGGAAAAAATATGAATATGCTGGTTGTTTGCAGCCAGATAATTTTTTACAAAAAAATCAAGCATTGTGAAGGAGCTACAACTGAAAGTCATTAAAACCAAATAGGATATCATGTTGACTGTTACCAGTCAAGACCAATTTGAATGAGCAATGGCAAGGGCTCAATGATCACAATGATTAGTGGACATTCAACAAGGTAAACCCGAGTTACACATAGATGGTTAAAAATGAGGAAGCAATGTCTCTGGTATTGCAAAGTGTGCTACAAAAGGAAATCAGTTTGAAACTTTTTTTTTTATCATTTTTTGGTTTATAGTCATGCATGAGTTCAAGTTAAACAGTTCCAGCAGTTAAAATTTTATGGATAAGTTGAATAAATATCATGGTCACAATGATTAAAATAAGAAGTCACAACATAGAAAAGAAGAAAATACATATACTTATCTTGGTTGTAGCCGACTGGTGGAAGGCCGAGTTTGATAGTATTCAAGCCGAGTTCTAAAGCAACCAGTCATAGAGCCCACGGTGGAGACTTTAAAATTTCAAAGTTCAAACAAAGATACATGCACAGTGCCATGTATCATGGCATTTAAAACCCCAAGCTTCAGTAAAACCCGTGGTGGAAACAGCTTAGATTTTGAGCTCTTAATAATAGAACTTCAGTTCCTAGCCTCACCCAGAATCATGAAGAAAGCAGTGCCATAGTTATGGCATGGAATTCATAAAACAAATGGAGGCCAAACTTCAGCATAGAGCCCATGACACAAACAAGAAGAGTCCAAGATCTTGTTAAACAAAAAAAAAACATGCACTCCAGATTGAAAGATGCAGAGGCTGAGTTACAAGGAAAATGCAATATGGCGGCAACACGAAACCCTAGCCATTTTTCATCTCCAAAATCTAGAAAATGCCTAAGTATGAAAAGCATAAATGACATAAACCAACACCCTTTTCTATGTTGCATAATGTTTGGAGTCTGCAAGGCAGCAGTAACAGTAGTGCACGACTCATTCCAAGAATGCCACGCCTTAAGGATCACATGGATTTGTATTTAGAGAAGCAGAGATATGTATAGAATAGGTCATGTCGACCTTTTAGATGTTATCACTTAGGATATATTTTTTGTTATATATTAGGTTTTATATTTTATTCATATTTTTTCTTGTTTAAATTTCACTTTTAATCATGTATGCCATGGTTTAATATTGTTATTAAATTAAAATAGATCATTTTATTATCTATTTTAATTTAATAATATTATATTATGATATGCATGGTTAAAGGTGAAATTTGATGTTATGAGTATTATATTTAATATTAAATAAATATATTCATACTTAACATTAATATATTGAATATAATTTTTATCTAATTCTATTTTTACATGTTAAGTATAAATATAAAAAAGTATATTCATACTTAACATTAATATATTGAATATAATTTTTATCTAATTCTATTTTTACATGTTAAATATAAATATATTTATTTATTAAATATTAAATATGATAGTTATAGTTTAGAAAAATATAAATTTAATCTTTTACAGAATATTTTAGCAAATAAATATATGGCTAAAGTGGACCTTGAGATCATCATTTTGATCAAGGAGAGATTCTTTCAGTTCTCTTCAGTTCTGAGGTAGATTAGAGGCTATTGTTGGAATCTTGGAGTCATGTTGAGTTCAGTTTTGAGTTCTCTTTCATAGAGTATCAGTTGAGAGGACTTTTTGAGCAGTTCACTATTGGTTTTTGACAGTTGAGATCACTTTTTGATGGCTTTTTCTTCCATATCCGACCCCTCACATATTTGCATCATTTTAGGGAGATATGGAGCAGTTTTGGGATATTTTTGAATGCCAATTCAGTGATGATGACTTGAGGCAGTTCTTGGAGCACTTTGACTTCACTTTATGACATTTTTGACTCATCATTTTGGAGGCTTTTCTCATGCATACGGTTTAGGGTTTTATGAGTTCTATTTATCTTATTTTCAGCTGATTATTTAGGACTTCTTTTTGGCTCACTTGTTTTGCATGTCGCAAACTTGAGAGGGAATTGTAAGGCATTGTAATAGAGATTTGTTCTAGCATTGATTATAGAGATACCTGTTCCTTCCCATTGGTTTTGAAGTGTGATATTGTGAGTTTTATTGCTTAGATGCTGTGTTAGCCTTCATTTTAAGCTGCATTCCTTACTACATTTCAAAATCTTGATACATGTAACTGCAGGTCTATCGTTTGTGTTCTAATTTTTGCAGTGATTTGCTGAAGCATTGTTCCCCTACATTTGCAAAAAATATTTTAGATCCTTACATAGAAACACTTTTGCAGTTGCATGATTGTCTGGGTATTGAGAGCCATAGTTATTTTCTTGAAATTTGTGCTAAATTGATTCAAGTTACATATCAGATTTGGTGTATCACCTTTTTAGGTTTAAGATTCTTTAGGTTATTTCTTTTCCCCTTTTCCTTATACAATTTTGTGCAAGTAATATTCCAAACCTAAGAGGAACCGACCTAGAATCTAGAGATTCGTTCTCATTCACCAAGGAGAATGTTTCCATGTTCCAACAGGATGGCTAGATTTTGCATCCATCTATAGGCGCAATCCTGATTGACAACATGTGGTTTGGATGAAAGAATTTGGATTAAAGGTAGGGTTTTGTGATAGAACTGTTTGCACATTGCACACTGAAATATCACTATTGATACTCTTAAGGCAGTATAAGAAAGCATGATTAGTAGAAGGTCTAACTGAGACAGGTACTCTATTTCACATTTTCTCAAAACGTGTATTAAAATCTATCATTTTCTCCTATGGAGCTCTTTTGATAGTGGTTAATTATTCTACTAAAGACAGATAGTCAGATTTATCTTCAAAAAACTTAGTAAATGCATCCCCTAACTCATCCCATGAAGTAATAGAAGCTACAACTAAACATCTAAACCACTCCAAAGCTTTACCTTTAAATGAAGTAGCAAGTAATTTCAAAGCCACATCCACCTATGTGATGTGATGTATATTGTAGAGTGAGGCTACATCTCTCACATGCTCAAATGTAGTAGTTTGTCTTTCTCCCATAAAATCAGGTAATCCTTTGAGAGCTACGAGGGGAATATCATTGTGTTGAGAAAGGTTAAGTGGAATGCCATTGTTGGTGCTGGTATTTTCTGAATAATAATAGTGGGAGTTGAACCTGCACTTGTACCTACTATAAAATTAATACCTTGTAATGTTGAGTATGTACCTACTGTTGCAAAAGTTAATGCAACAGAAAATGATGAAAGCTCTTCTCTAAAAGTTGGTTAGGATGAATGTCTGAAGACTCCTATGCTTGAAGACCTTCTTATTCTTCTTGCATAAATCAACAAGGACCTAGCCTCAACACTAGGTGGTGTAGATTGAACTCTCTTTGAAGGAGGTGTTCTACAGACTGTTCTCCCTCCTCTTCTTGGTGGAGACAGCTATTAAAACTCAAAAGAATTTGAGCTTCTTGTCTCAATCTTTCTCATAAAACTTCAACAACACTGGATCTTTCTTTTTCTTTTCACCATGGAGTCACCAGATATGCTTAAAAACAACCTCTTACAAGTTTGTATTATACTGACAACATATCAAAAATTAGCATAAACCTTTAAAATGGACTTCTTTTGTGTCCCACCGGGCATGCCAAAATTTTTATGCCTTGAAATTTGCATCCTTAAGCTTGTAACTAACATCTTGGAATCTTGGTCAACATGGAATCATTCCTAGGTGGTGGGGTTTTCCTATATAATAGAATGAATCTCTGGATTCTAGGCCGGTTCCTATTTGATGATCACTGATATCTCTTGAAACTTAACTAAAATTGATAAGGAAAAGGGGGAGAGATTAATGAAATGAACCTAAGACTGAAATTTGAACTATTGTGAACTAGGTGATACACCCAAGAGACATGAAAGCACAACTAAAAATAAATGGGAAATGATTTTATACTATCTGAATGAACACAAAAACACATCTTTTCTGTATAGGCTTGCATAAATACTTTGTAATAAAGTCTAAAACATGAAGCTAACCAAGGAGGAAGAAGGATGCCTCACTTATCAGTTTCACACCTAAGGACATAAATTACAACTTGCAAGCAAACATACTTTTCTGCAACTAGGTGTTAGGTGAGACAAAATAACATGGAATGATGAAAATTCACTAGTTATCCTTATCAAATCACCTGAAAATACACATAGAAATGCAGAAAGAAAAGAAGGCTCCAAAAGAGACTCAGATAACATAAACTAAGATGTTGTTTCTTGTATTTGATCTTCCAAAATTGAGTTACAAATTCTTGCAATAAAAATATGCTAAGGACCAAAAAAATGTCACAAAGCCTTCCTTTTGCATAATAATAACTAACCCTCCCAAGAGACACTCAAGCTACTAAGTACAAACTTCTCAACCACAAAGAGTCGAATGCTAGTAAAAAGCCCCCAAAAGGGGTCTAGAAGCCAAGAAAGAAAGGAAACTAGCTAGAAAAAGTATTTAAAACAATAAAATAACCTTTAATGCCCTTCAAATAAGCCTCATAAATCTCAACCAACTCATAAATCACCTTCAAAACTTATGAATAAGTCTTACTTCGAAAAGCTTCCTAGAAACCCTCCAACATCTCCTAAATCTACTCTAAAGCTTCTAGATGCCCTCCTTATGTCTCCAAACCGCTATTACTTCCAAGAAGAAGTATTCAAGCTATTAAACCACACTTATCTCTCCATCCCTCCATTATTATTTTCTTTCCTTTAAGAGATTTTAATATTTATTAATTGATTTATAAAATACATCAATCAATAAATATTAAATTACAATATTTATCTCAAAATAATTTAATAATTATTAATTGATGTATGAAATAAATAAATTAATAAATATCAATTACAATACCTCTCAAGAAAACAATAATGATAGTAAAAAATATTATTTTATTTAATATTATAATCACATGTTAAAGAAACCTATAATTATAACATTAAGTAAAATGATATTTTTTGTTTAAATGCCATACATAGCCTTAGCCACGGACTTCAAGCATAATGCAATATGCCTCAAAGGGAGAAAAAAAACCCAACCCTAAAACAATTTTCATCATTTGATCTTTTGCATCAAAGAGATAGGAAGGGTTTGAGAACCCTAAGCTGTCATCATTGAGCAAATTTTGCATGTTTTCTTCTTCTCTCGCGCTACCATTGGAAGGGTTGTAATGAAGATTTCTGGAGGATTCGGCTGTGAATTTCTGTCTACTTTCATTCTTTACATAGCCTGCATCGCCATTTCATTTTTGTATTTCTTTTCCTCTGCTTCTATTGGGGAGCCGCCATGAAAGTTCGTGGAGGAGTTTGGCTGAATTAATGGAGCGATTGTGCAAAATGCTACTAGTATTGCGAGCTCTTTCTCAATGGAAAAGAATGTTCTTGATATTATTTTTTGCATTTGATATTTTAATCTCTATACATAAAAAAAATACTAGAAATTCTTTACTTTTCCTACATATTTTGAAAGAAACACCACAGTATATGTCGTGACCTTTGTATTGATAACTAAGTGTTTTTGATCTCCTCTACGAACATAAGCGTGGGATCTCTTGCAGGCCATGATTTCTTTCATGCTCAAAATATGGGCTTTTCACCATACTGGTTGCATGTGAATAAGAGGTATAACTTGACATATTCACAAAGGCATACCATATTTACATTCCACAAGCTTAGAAAATATTGGAATTTGGAGTCTTCAACACTATCCTCACTCAAGTCGAATTTGGCAAAGTTAGCTGCAGCTGTATAAATGTGACCTCCTGTAGCTCATCGTTTGGGTTCATGATTTACTCTCAATCTATTGCTATAGATGAAAATATTTATTATATATTTTTATATTCCCATGATGCTCTGATCCACAAAACATAGAAAAACAAGCACCTAAAAACACTATGTTTTCCCATTGAATCTTCCAAATGACAACTCCATCAATTCCAACATACTACCTTCCAATGAACATATCATTTAGTGTGATCTTTGAGTGAAACCATCGTATGTGCCTTAACCACATTTATTACTGCTATAAATGTTCCACCTCAATGTGATCAATCATGGCTCCATGTCTCTCTGCTTTATTTTTCCTTAATCTCCTTGGTAGTGTTTCACTTTTATTCCTTAGCAATGTCTTGATTGGCTGCAACTATCTTTTGTAGTATCTATATGCCATGAGAAAAATTGACCATTTCCTTCATTTAGCTTTTCTTCTCCTTTTAATGCATGATGACTCTGTAACATATTTGCAACATATATTTTCTCACTGTAGTATATTCATTGTTAACACTGTGTGCTTCTACTATTTGTTGTATGTTCTCAAGATAAATGTTGATTTTAAACCTAGAAGCTATCATGTTGATTTTTGTATGCACCACTCTTCTGTGTAAAACACTCTAACATAGATTCTTTGTCTTCAAACCACCATGCCTTGTATCATCCTATAACCGGTTCTTTAGTTTGTAATTTTCCTTCAAATTTTATGTCATGACAATATCTTCTCTTTCAAAATATATGAACTCCTTCCAAATAAGTGTTAGATTGCTGCTCTTTTTGAGATATACTTGTTATGAAAATTTATTTGAAGCTTCTCTTGCTTTTGATAGTGTTGATCCTTTATGACTGTATTCAGCTCCCATAAATCAGAAATGTTGCTTTGACGCTTTTCTCATATGTTCTTTTCTAATGACATCTCTACAGGAAAATTATAAGCTTTCTTTCTCTTTTATGTGATTATTCATGGATTGAATTCATTACAATCTGTAAGGTTTCAAGTTGAACCAAACATGTCCCTTAAACAATCAATTGACTTTTCTTCTCTATTTTAAACAATGCAATAAAAGGTTTCATACGTAGTGATAACATGTCCCTTTGATATTGTTGATTTATTTTAATCTTTCTATGACAAGAGGATGCTCCTAATATCTAAGTCTGATCCATTTCTGCCCCATTTTCACCATTGCTAAAAATACCTCATTTCTTTGTATGATGAATTCGCTACTATACTGGATGCCTTTATCCTTTCATAGTTGTACCAAAAATTTGATGATCTTTACTTTTGAATACCATTCCAACAAGCTGAGCTCAACCCTTATAGGAGGCTCTTTTACCCCACTTGTCATGATTCAAACCTATATCTGCACAATCAACAAACTTGTGAGCAATAAAAATTACTTTTTTTCCTTTCCTTGAAGATTTGTTCGGATCTTTATTTTCTATGTTTTGTGCAAAATAAGATGAATTTTTATGCTGAAGTTAGATATTTAGGAGATTTAGTTGATCAGGCATTGCTTAGATCCTTTGGATTTAAAAATCTATTTCTCTCTTCATGCTGGAATTCAGAGAAAAGATAAAAAAGCTTGAGGGGACAACTACACAGAATGGAAGACCCAGACCCCTTTCTCAACTAGTCAACTCCCAGGCAATGACTGGTTACCTTGACCTCCTATTTTTCTCCCTTTATCATTGTTCTCTATTTTATTTTCCATAAAGGATAGAATAGGTTATACTCATGGGTTGTGTGAGAAGTTCTTTTAATTTTTAGCACATGATGTATTTTCTCTTTCAGCTATATGAACAAAATGTAATCTTGTACATTCATATGAACAAAAGCATTTTCCTTTTCTCTTCTTCTTGACTATAGTAATCTATGATTGAATTAATTGAACATTAATGAAATGAACATGAATTAATTCAACATACCCTCCTTATGACTGCACATAATGGTCATAAAACAAAATTTTCATAGGATATTAAATTTGGGTAACATTTTTGGCAATTTCTACTTTATGTTTGCGTGCTAAACATAGGAAAACTAGTAGACTTTACATTCAATTGGGCATTGAGTCATAAAAGGCACAAAACTGAAAATCTTCATAAACATAAGTACTGAAAATAGACTTATGTGGGATACCAGTTGATTATAGATTTATAGCTTATGATACGGGATAACTTCCTTATCATGAGTAATAGGTATGTACTCAAATGACATTACACATTCATCTATTGAGGCATTGAGAGAGAGAACCTTGCAACAACAACTGAACTTGGAACTAAAACCAACAACATGTGCTGAAAACACTTAGGGAAAACTGAAAAACAACAAACCAAGCAAGGAAAAAAAACAAGAACAACAACGAATCTCAACTGGTTAAATATGTTCGAGAATTCTCATGAAATGAGTATGAATGATGTATGACAGGGAATTAGACACCTATTGTATATGATGGATATTCCTTTTATGAAGGTATCTTGAAGATTTATAACATGTTGAGAGCTGTTGAGACCCACTAATAACTAACTGTGCAACAACACTTAGGGAAAAGAAACTTAGAACCATAGTGCAACAACACTTTATTCAACAAACCTAAACTAATTATGTACAAATTAGGTCCATAGTTCATACCTCAAAGAAAAGCTTAAGGTGTATACCATTGAATGGTATCGGCAGTACATCCCCTTTCATAGTGGAAAACTGGTATGCATTATATTCTTTACATGCCGCAATCATGAATGGTCCACTCCACATGCTATCAAACTTGGTGTGCCTTCCAGGTCAATTCTTCAACTCATCCCACCTTAGAACAATATCTCCCTCTTGGAAGTATTTACGAGTTACCTTTTTATCAAAAAACCTTTTGGTTTGGAGTTGATGATACTCCATTTGTTTCATTGCCTTATCTCTGAGTTCCTCTAACTCCATCAACTAAGCATATCTAACTACCATTGAATCACCTTCCTCAAATAGCATAAGCTAACTAGCCATATCTAGTGCAGACAACTTTGTAGTAATAGGAAACCAAGCTTCCTTGCCAAAAACTAGGACATAGGGAGAATTTCCTATATCCTTCTTAGGTGTTATCCTATCAATCCATAATGTAGTTTTAAATTTATTATGCCAATATCTCTGATTATCTTATAGAGTCCTCTTTATGATTTTGATCAGGTTCTTATTGGTGGACTCAGCTATCCTATTTACCTATGGGTAATAGTTTTAAGAAGTACTAAGGTAGATACCATTCTTAAGAGCCCAATCAATGACCCTCAAACCAGTGAATGCTAGTGCATTATCAGAAATGAAAGAATATGGTACACCAAACCTAGTTACAATATCCTCATAGAAGTTTAAGACAAAAGTTTCATTTGAATCTTTTAAGGCTGCTACTTCTATCCATCTTGTAAAATAATATGTGGCAGTCAAAATCAACTTATGCCCCACACTTGAGGGTGGATTTATGGCTCTAACAAAATCAATCCCTCATCTCAAAAATGGCTGCTCCACCTAGATGGGTTGCAAAGGCATAGATGACAACCTTTCTTTACCTGCAAATAAGGCACATTTCCTAGTCCATGCATGGGTGTCCTTAAACATGGTGAGTCATTAATAACTAGCCCTCATAATTTTCCATGTAGTAGTCCTTGCTGAAAATTGACCCCCAACAAGACTGTCATGAAATTCTAAGAGTATCTTTTCTACTTGATCAACATGAACACATCTCAAAATAAATCTGTTATGATCCTTCCTAAAAATTACATTATCAATTAAGACATAAGGAATATATTGGAGTCTAAAATACCTCCTTTTAGCTTTATTTAGGCCAAGTGGACACTCATTGGTTTGCAGAAAATATATCATATCTTTCAACCAGCTTGCTGGTTCATTCATATCGACTGCATCAGTCTGAAACAAAGCTGTCTCTACTACATTTTTATCCTCATTTTTTTATTCTCCCATTTTCTCACACAAGCCCTTTCCCCTAATGATCTTGGTAACTTGAATATCAACATCAAATTCCATTACCTTAGTTATCCAACCAGCACATTTTTCATTTAAATCCTTACTTAATAGGAACTCTTTAACACTAGGGTGGGTAACCAATATGTGTACCTTATTGTTTGAAATCAGATACCTAAAATTTTGAGACTTTTAATTACAATCAACACATGCTTCTCTATAAAACTGTAATGTTTCTCATATCCTTCTAAACTTTTGCTGAAAATACCATAGGCTTCTCATACCCATCATTGTTCCATTGTACCAGGATTGCAGAGATAACATCAAGACTTCCATAAGAATATAATGTAAAATATTTTGAATAATCAAGATTAATCAACATTGGGGTTGATGACAAGGCTTTTCTAATAGCCTAAAAACTAGACTTACCTTCTTTTGTCCAGCTAAAAACTGCATTCTTTTTTAACATGACAGTCAAAGGCTTTAACAATTTAGCAATATCAAATATAAACCTTTGAACAAAATTAATTCTACCAATAAATCTCTACAACCCCTTTTTATGATTGAGAAAAGGTAATTCCAATATGGCCTGTACTCTCTCAAGATCCATAGTTGTACTATGTTTTGAAACAATGTACCCCAACAACTTACCTTCTTGAACTACAAAAACCAATTTCTTCAAATTGAGTGAAATACCAAATTCCCCGTACCTCTCAAATATACACCTTAGATGTCCCAGGTGATCTTGGGCTTGATTAGAATAAATAGTGATGTCATCAAGGTACACAGGCACAAATTTGTACATCTGACCGGCAAACACCATATCCATAGTTTTCTAAAAAGTGGCCCCAAAATTAGATAGGCCAAATGACATCCTTCTATAGCCCATGATACCCCATTTAGTTGTAAATTCTATTTTAAATTGGTCATCATCCTTCACTAAAACCTAGCTATAACCAGAAAACCATCAAGAAGGGAGAAACATTCAGAACTAGAAACAAATTGCAGAATTTGTTCCATGGATGGCAAGGGGTGATGGTCTTTTAATGAAGGTCTATTTAGATCTTTGAAGTGAACACACAACCTCAGTTCACCATTCTTCTTTCTTATAGGTACAAAATTAGAAACCCAAGAAGTATGTTTAATTGGGTAAATGATGCCACTTTCTATGAGTTTATGGAACTCTTTATACATTAGAGGTTCTAACTTGGGATTGACTGGTCTTTGTTTTTGCCTAATAGGCTTGGCACTTGATTCTAGTTCTATGGCATGTTGGGCCAATTTGGGGTCAAAACCTTTAAGGTAACTGTATGCCCATGCAAAAACATCATGAAATTCTTGGAACAACTTGATAAAAGCCTCCTTTTCCTATTGTGAATTAACTGTACCAAACTTTAAGAGCTTATCTTTAAACATCTCAACCTCCTTTTCCTGCTGATCTTGTTTCTTTTTAATTGATCATTATTACTGAAAATAGATTCTAAAGATACCAAACCTTAAGGGAGCTTATTTGACTTCACCTGAATTACTTGATCACCATATTGCTACTTCAACTTTTCTTGATTAGATGTTGCAAAAACATCTTCCTCTAACAAAAAATTCAAAATTTGTTCATCACTGTCAAAAACCTTCCAATTAGTGTTTATGTCTAGAATAGAAGGTCTAACAATGATCTTAATATGCTACTGTACCTTTTCTTTAGTATTTTCACTTGGTATATAAACTTGGGCACCCATAACAACTAACCTATCAACATGCTGATTTTGGCTTCTAGGTATAGAAGCAATAATAAAAGAATCAAAAAACTCTAGTAGATCCCAAACATAGTATTTGTATGACTTTAAAGTATCATTTTTTACCATATGCAGACCTCTAACTTGATTTACAATGAGCTCACTGTCTCCAAAAACTTGAAGGCATTTAATATTCTACTTCCTAGGCCATTCTAACCCTTGGATCAAACTTTCATATTCTGCAGTATTACTGGTACATGCGAAAGAAAAATGGAAATCAACATAATATGCATCTCCTTGTGGGAATACAAGCATTACACCTCCACCAGCTCCATTCTTAGTGTGAGAACCATCAAAGTGCATTTTCCAAACACCATTTTATTCTTCAACAAACTCATTTTTAGCCTTTACTAGGTTGAGCATGACTATATCAAGCTCATGAACCATGTACATACCCAAACCAGCCTCTTGAATAACTAAATTTTGAACTTCATGAGCATTCTCTTCTGCCCATTCATCTAACAAGATGTCCAGAATACTTTCAACTTGGGTCCCAAGGTCTAAGACAACAAGTTTCTCTTCATGATCATAAATTATGCAATTTGCATTAATAGGACTAGGTATGTATGGCTCAAAGTGATCTTTGATAAATACTTCAGATTGAATGGTCACTCTAGTCCCATATCTAGTCCTAAAAGACATATGTGTCCAATATGAAGATAAATATCCCCTATTTTAGCAGTAAAATCTCTTGATAAACACAAGGCAAAATAAGGAGGTAGGTCTATAACAAAAATGTCTTGTGATATGGAAAAGTTTGGATATGCATGCAAGGTTATACTTGCATATTTAATCAGACCTACAGTATTGATTGCGAAACCATCTAATTGCACAATGCCTTTTTCAAGAGATTCATATTTGAGGCCTAACTGATCTGCAATATTTTTTGGCATAACAGAGACAGTGCATACAATATCTACCATATAGTTATGGACAAGTTTATCCCCTATATTCAAAGAAATATAAAACGGGGGAGGCTTGACACCTTTATTATGTGGTTTGCTACTATCTTGAGAGACATTTTTAAGGACTTTAGGTGAATCATCTATATATTTTACCACAAATTTCCCCTCTCATTTAAAGAAGATGCTAAAAATTTAGTTTGTCCTGGAATACTAAGGGAATCCCACATATTTATGGTAATTCTCATTTTCTTCATACTTTCAACAATATTAAAAGGAACAGTTGCATGTACCTTTTGATAAACCTTTGAAACATTAAGATCATTCTACAGTTGAGGTTTCTCCTTGGCTTGAAGCTGAGGATCCCTTTGTAGGATTTTGGTCACTTGAGGGGTAGATGGTATTTTTGTTGCAACATTTTGAGCTTTTTATTTTTTTGATTGAAATGAATCAAGAGCCCTTTTCTTTGTCTTGGTATTAGCTGAAAGCGGGGTATCATCCCTACTCACTCCACAAAAATGTTCACCTTACCAGTTTAAGAAAGTGGCATTAGCTGGAGGGTGACCTTGCTGGTTCAGAGTTTCATCAGTAGTTACTTCCAACAGAGATCTTGTTGTACTTTGCACCGTGAGAGCTTGGTGGATAACACTATTTGAACAAGAAGCTTGATTGTGAGCATGGTTACACAAAAAAAACTAGTATTATTCTACCGCTATATTGTTTTGAGAAGGCACAAGATCTTTCACTAGATTGGCAACATTAAGAGGTGCTGGTGTATAATGCTGAAATGAACTTTAATTGATAGTTTTCCTTCACCCTTGAAAATTACCATGGTACAATGGTCTATTTTGCTGATACTATTGGCCTTGACCTTGCAACTACTGACTAGTCCCTTCATATGGTTGATAAGGCTATCTAGGAGGCTAATACTATTTTTTAATGCTTCTGAGTTCATTTCCCAAGGTCTGCAAGATTGTCTCAATCTTCTGCTGACTATCTTTTATCTCCCATAGCTCTTGGGAAGATCCTGCAACTGATAACTCAAGATTTACAATAGGATGAGATGCTAGAATAGAAAGAACAGGGCTAAATTTAGGAATTTGCAAAGGTATGTTTGACTGAATATTGGGGAAGATAGGCATAGGGGGTCTAGGGGTTATTTTCCTGCCTGTATGAGACTATTTTTAGCTTTAACAACTATGTCTAAAGGTTGAGGTAATGAGGTACTTCTCCTAGACTATATCATTAATAAAATATCACCATTGAGACTCTTAAGGTAGTATAAGAAAGCATGATCAACAAAAGGTCTAACCGAGATAGGTACTCTATTCCATGTTTTTTAAAAACATGTATTAAAACCTGTCATTTTCTCCTATGGAGCTCTTTTGATAGTGGTTAATTGTTCTACTAAAGATAGATAGTTAGAATTATATTTATAAAACTTAGTAAATGCATCCCCTAATTCACCCCATGAAGTAATAGAAGCTATAGCTAAACATCTAAACCACTCCAAATCTTTACCTTTAAATGAAGTAGCAAGTAAACTCATAGCTACATCCTCCTGTGTGATGTCATGTACATTTCAGAGTGAGGCTACATCTCTCACATGCTCAAATGCAATAGTTTTTCCTTCTCCTGTAAAATTAGGTAATCCTTTGAGAGCTGCGAGGGGATTATCATTGTGTTGAGCAAGGTTAAGTGGACTACGTTGATTGAAGGGCACAAACGCAAATAGTCTTGCCATTGTTGGTGCTGGTATTTATTGAATAATAATAGTGGGATCTGAACCTGCACTTGTACTTTCTTTAAAAGTAGTACCTTATAATGTTGAGTATGTACCTCCTACTGCAAAAGTTAAGGCAGAAAAAAATGATGAAAGTTCTTCTTTAACTGTTGGTGAGGATGATTGTCTTAAGACTCCTCTGCTTGAAGACCTTCTTCTTCTTGCATAAAAAAAATGACCTAGCATCAACACTAGATGGTGTAGACTGAACTCCATTTGAAGGAGGTGTTCTACAAAGTGTTCTCCCTCTTCTTCTTAGTGGAGACAGCTGTAAAAACTCAAAAGAATTTGAGCTTCTTGTCTCAATCTTTCTCATAAAACTTCAACAATACTGGATCTTTCTTGTTCTTTTCACCATGGAGTCACCATATATACTTAAAAAAAACCTCTTAAAGGTCTGTATTATACTGACAACATATTAAAAATAAACATAACCTTTTAAAATTGACTTCGTTTGTGCCCCACTAGGCATGCCAAAACTGTTAAGACCTGAAATTTGCAGCCTTAAGGTTGTAAATTACAGCTTGGAATATTGGTCAACATGGAATCATTCTTAGGTGGTGGGATTTTCCTATAAAATGGAATGAATCTTTGGATTCTAGGTCGCTTCCTATTTGATGATCACTGATAGCTCGTGAAACTTAAATAAAATTGATAAGGAAAAGGGGAAGAGATTAATGAAATGAAACTAAGACTAAAATTTGAACTATTGTGAACCAGGTGATACACCAAAATGACATGAAAGCACAACTAAAAAAAATTGAGAAATGCTTTTATACTATCTGAAATGAACACAAAAACACATATTTTCTATATAGCTTGCATAAATACTTTGTAATAAAGTCTAAAAAATGAACCTAACCAAGGAGGAAGAAGGATGCCTCACTTATCAGTTTCACACCTAAGGACATAAATTACAACCTGCAAGCAAACATAATTTTTTGCAACTAGGTGTTAGGTGAGACAAAATAACATGGAATAATGAAAATTCACTACTTATCCTTATCAAATCACCTAAAAATACACACGAAAATGTAGAAAGAAAAGAAGGCTCCAAAAGTGACTCAGATAACATAAACTCAGATGTTGTTACTTGTATTTGATCTTCCAAAATTGAGTTACAAATTCTTGCAATAAAAATATGCGAAGGACCAAAAAAATGTCACAAAGCCTTCCTTTTGCATAATAAGAACTAACCCTCCCAAGAGACACTCAAGCTACTAAGTACAAACTTCCCATCCACAAAGGGTTGAATGCTAGAAAAAAAGCCCAAAAAGGGGTCTAGAAGCCAAGAAAGAAGGGAGACTAACTAGAAAAAGTCTCCAAAACTATAAAGGAACCTTTAATTCCCTTCAAATAAGCCTCAAAAATCTCAACCAACTCATAAATCATCTTAAAAACCTATGAATAAATATTACTTTGAAAATCTTCCAAGAAACCCTCCAACATCTTCTAAATCTGCTCTAAAGCTCCTAGATGCCCTCCTTATGTCTCGAAACCGCTATAAATTTCAAGAAGTCTTCAAGCTATTAAAGCACCCTTATCTCTCCATCCTTCCATTGTTATTTTCTTTCCTTTTAGAGATTTTAATATTTATTAATTGATTTATAAAATACATCAATCAATGAATATTAAATTACAATATTTATCTCAAAATACTTTAATATTTATTAATTGATGTATGAAATAAATAAATAAATAAATATTAATTACAATAATTATCAAGAAAATAATAATTACGGTAAGAAATATTACTTTATTTAATATTATAATCATATGTTAAATGAATATATAATTATAGCTTTAAGTAAAATGATATTTTTTGTTTAAATGCCATACATAGGCCTTAGCCGCGGACTACAAGCATAATGCAATATGCCTTTTAGGGAGACAAAACACCCAACCCTAAAATAGTTTTCATCATTTGATCTTTTGCATCGGAGAGATAGGAAGGGTTTGAGAACCCTAAGCTGCCGCCATTGTGCAAATTTTGCATGTTTTCTTCTACTCGTGCCACTATTGGAAGGGTTGTAATGAAGTTTTCTGGAGGATTTGGCTGCAAATTTATGTCTACTTTCAGTCTTTACACAGCCCGTGCTGCCATTTCATTTTTGTATTTCTTTTCCTCTGCTTCTATTAGGGAGCCACCATGAAAGTTTGTGGAGGAGTTTGGCTGAACTAATGGAGCCATTCTACAAAATGTTATAGGTACTGCAAGCTCTTTCTCAATGGAAAACAATGTTGTTGAGCTTCATTTGTGCATTTGATATTTTAAGCTCTACACATAAAAAAAATACTAGAAATGCTTTACTTTTCCTACATATTTCAAATGAAACACCACAATATATGTTGTGACCTTTGTATTGATAACTAAGTGTTTTTTATCTCCTCTACAAACATAATATTGGGAGCTGTTGCAGGCCACGGTTTCTTTTATGATCAAAATCTAGGTTTTTCACCATACTGGTTGCATGTGAAGAAGAGGTATAACTTGACATTTTCTCAAATGCATACCACATTTACATTTTGCAAGCTGAGAAAATCTTGGAATTTGGAGTCTTTAACACTATCCTAACTCAAGTCTATTTTGGAAAAGTTAGCTGCAGCTGTATTAATGTGATCTCCTATAGTCCATCATTTGGGTTCATGCTTTACTCTCAATCTATTGTTGTATTTGAAAATATTTATTATATTTTTTTGTATTCCCATGATGCTCTGATCTAAAAAACACAAAAAAACAAGCACTTGAAAGCACTATGTTTTCCCATTGAATATTCCAAATGACAACTCCATCAACTCTAACATACTACCTTCTGATGAACATAGCATTTAGTGTGATCTTTGAGTGAAACCATCCTATGTGCCTTAACCACATTTATTATTGGTATAAAATGTTCAACCTCAATGTGATCAACATATATTTTGGCCATGGCTCCAGGTATCTCTGCTTTATTTTCCTTAATATCCTCAATAGTGTTTCACTTTTATTCCTAACAATATCTTGATTGGCTGCATAAAACTAGGTTTGTCCTTTCATGGAGCTTCAATCTTTCATTAAGCATGTTGAAATTTTTGTCAGAGAATTACCTCTAGTTCGGTTCACTTAGTTCTTGAAAATTGTCATAATCCTTAATTGATCTGCAACTATCTTTTATAGTATCTACATGCCATGAGAAAAATTGACCATTTCCTTCATTTAGCTTTGATTCTCCTTTTAATTCATGATGACTCTGTAATAGATTTGCGACATTTATTTTCTCACTGTAGTATATTCATTGTTAACACTGTGTACTTCTACTATTTCTTGTATGTGCTCATGATAAATGTTGATTTTAAACCTAGAAGTTGTCATGCTGATTTTTGTATGCACCACTCTTCTGTGTAAAACACTCTAACACATATTCTTTTTCTTCAACCTACCATGCCTTGTAGCATCCTACAACTGGTTCTTTAGCTTGTAATTTTCCTTCAAATTTCATGTCATGACAATATCTTCTCTTTCAAAATATATGCACTCCTTCCAAATAAGCGTTAGATTGCTACTATTTTTGAGATATACTTGTTATGACAATTTATTTGAAGCTTCTTTTACTTGTGATAGTGTTGATCCTTTATGATTGTTGTTGCCCAAATTTCATATTCTGTGCTTTTGGTCTGGTTTGCCCTGTCTGGTTTTTTCTGTCTTGTTTTTCCCGAGTTTCAGATCCTCACTAAAACCTTTAAAGCCCTAAGGAACCCTAAGTCTCTTATGTTTAAGCGAGGTAACAAACCCTAGGCCATGGCTCTTATATTTCATCGTTACTTTTTAAGTCACTAAGAGCATGTGCTTTATTTCTCAGTCGCTTGATCACTTCAGCCTGGGCGAATATTCCTTTTCTTCTCCCGACTCTGCGCTTCTCCTTTGTCGCGTAATCTTGTAACCCTTTGGAATATTCCCTAAATATCTCCTGACTTAGCATTTGTTCTTTGGTCGCGAGGTCGCTAGATAATGTCATAAGCCCTGTGACAGTTGGGGCCCGCCCTCAGTCGCTTGATCGCGGTGAAATTTGATTCAAGATATTAAGTTGCGTGACGAGCCGCCAATCGCAGTCATTGCGCAATCGCGATCTATTCTTGCCCAAGTCTGATCCGTTCCCGACTGAGCGATGAGCTGAAGAAATGAGTTATCGCACAGTCGCGAGTTGTTTCTAAGTTGTCAAATGGGGCTCACGAGTGTGCGACGAGCAGAAAAGAGGAGCTCATCGCTCAATCGCTACAATTGTCAAATGAAAGAGAAAGGGGTTGCGAGTGTGCGACTGAGGAAGAAAGTGGCTCGTCGCTCGGTCACCGATCGAAAAGGAGAAATATAAAGCATCTCGCAAGCGTACGACAAGCAGAAAGCGGGCTCGTCATGTACTCACTGAGTAATGAAGACAAAGGGAAGTATGCTCGCGATTGTGCGATTAATGAATAGAAAAGCTGCTCGTCGCTCAGTCGCAAAGTAATAAAGATAAAGGAATATCTGTCTGCGAGACCCACCTCAGTCACTTGATCACGTGAAGTTTTAGCAGTTAGTAAAAAATGTCTCCCGACTTCGCGATCACCCTGGTCGCCTTGTCGCTAGAACAGAGAGGTGACTCAGCGTCCCAGTGTGCAGAAAAGTAACCATTGGCTGTGTGACAGGTGGCATATGGTAGGTGGATGTGGGTCCTCAGTCGGGTAATCGCCAGATGGAGAGGATGGGTCAAGTGACTTCGAGACTAAGTATTCTTTCCCTTCAGTTGCAGGATTGCAAAATGATTTAGGGGTAGCCTCAGTTTTCAAGTGATTAAGCACTAGCCATCCGATGTAAGGAGCAGATGATCCAACGGCGGATGCGTGGTCGGGTGATCAAAGTGCCCTACAGAGAAAGTACTCCCGACCCAGTGACAAGGGTCAGTCAGGATGTCACTAGAAAGATTAAAGGGCACATGATGACTGTTAAGATAAGTCAAAGGGCTCGGTGCTGGGTTCTCCCGACTTGGCGACTAAGTGTGGTCGCGTATTCTCAGAACAGAAAGATAGCATCTAGCGATCAGGCGAAAAGCCGTGATGGTCTGAGGTAGCAGTTAGGCGCATGTTCGCGGGACGGATGATGAGTTAAGGAAAATGCCTCGCGACTTTGAAATTTCACAGTCGCCTTGTTGCCAGTTCTGGGCTTGGGTTAAGCAGAGGTTAAAAGTGCTTTGTCGCCAAGTCTGGAGATTTAACTGGGTTAAGGTCTGATGCTCGCGACAAGGAGACTAACGGTCAGTCGCGTTGTCGCTGGACTTTGAATTTGAATATTTGGCGGCAGATTTGGCACTATGAACGCTCGTCAGCCATGGTTTCTCCGTGCTCGTGTTCCAGAATCGATCAGAGAGGTTTCAATTGCAGAAGGTCATGCACAGAGAGTCTGTTGATCCCTGGAATAGATTTGTTTGACGTCGGTGGAGAAACAGAAGATTCAGAGCCTGGAAAGAGATGCAGAGTCCAATCAGAAGTTATTGCTCTCGGGTTCAGTTGGCAGAAGGACATGGTCATGATCGATGGCTCATTGATGAGAATTTGAGCAGCGGCCGTCAAGGGTCACTTCTCATCCTGGGGGACTGTGATCAGTTGGTGAGCATTCATGACAAAGACTTAGTTGCTGAGTATTGCTCATGGATTCAGGTTGCGTGTCTACGGGCATGATCCAGTACAGGGATAGGTGCAGAGAAGGAAATCAAATCTGATCTGATCGATTCATTATTGGTGCACATTTATGGCCAGATTAGATTTTGTCCTAGGGTCAATTAGTACATGGTAAATCTGTAACCCTAGTTAGGTTCTGAGACTCCTGCCTACGTGCATGGGAGTATTTAAAGTTTTTTGAGAGCCTTAGTGCTGAGGAGTTGACATTTTGTAAAAAGAATTCGTTCTTTCAAGGAGTCATCTGAGGCATTCTTTCTGCCCTCTGACTTTTACATTCTGTAACCTTCTCATTGATCATGCAAGCTGTTGGAAGTACTTTGTGATAATCCTTCATATCCCTATGCTTCCTGGTTTGTATTATCTCTT